>CAJVGC010000582.1:63141420-63162991 GCA_910822075.1 Senecio squalidus
TAGATGAAGCAATCTTGGAGAAGTCTCGATAAATCGCGATAATACCCAGCAAGACCCAAAAATGAACGGATTTCGTCGGTGACTTCGTGCAACCCAACTTTTAACAGCTTCAATCTTAGCAGGATCAACGTGAATGCCCTTCGCGCTAACCACATGGCCAAGGAATTGAACTTCGGTATCCGAACTCGCACTTAGAGAATTTCGCATACAACTTCTCTTTTCGAAGCACTTCCAGAACAAGACGCAAATGCTCTTCATGTTCCTTGCGACTTCGGGAATGATAGAATGTCGAATTTGTCAAGATACGGACGACAAATACGGTTCATTAGTTCCATGAATGCTGCAGGGGCGTTTGTCATACCAAACGGCATCACCATGAACTCGTAATGACCATACCGAGTACGAAAAGCAGTCTAGGTATATCATCCTCTCGAACTCTCAAACTGATGATAACCAGAGCGAAGATCGATCTTTGAGAAATAGCAAGAACCCTGAAGTTGATCGAATAAGTCATCAATACGAGGAAGGGGATAACGGTCTTCACAGTCAACTTGTTTACACTCCCGATAATCAATACATAAACGCATGGAGCCATCCGTCTTCTTGACAAAGAGAACAGGAGCACCCACGGGGAGAAACTAGGACGAATAAAAACCTTATCGACCAGTTCCTGAATTTGTTTCGACAACTCGAGCATCTCGGAAGGAGCCAAACGATACGGAGCTTTAGCAACAGGTGCAGCTCCAGGAATAAGATCAATACGAAAATCGGTTTGTCTCTGGGGAAGGGAGTCCGAATAATCGCGAACAATCGGCAAACCATCAATCTTTATCGCAGAAGTCTTTCTTCACCAAGGAGCAAGATATAAGAACAACCCTGACGGACGTACTCGCGAACCTCAAGCAAGAAATAACTTTAAGGCGTTTCCCGGCCTTGTCTCCGGCGAACATCAACTGATCTCCATCGGCTTCGGAATCAGATAAGCTTCTCATAACAGACTATCTCTCCTTTATGCTTCGCCAACCAATCCATGCCGACTACGACGTCGAAACTACCGAGTTTCATAGGAATAAGGTCGATGGAAAAAGGAATATCGGCTAAAACGAGAGAAATATCGCGTATAACTTCCTTAACACAGGCACATCTACCATCAGCTATTTCTACTTCATAGGCAGGGCTCTAAAAGACTAGAGGCCACGGTTTACTAAGGGGCGAAAGTCACTAGAAATAAAACTTCTAATCGGCACCCGAATCAAACAGAATAAAAGCAGGATAATCGTCAACAAGGAAGTGACTACTGTAGGATCCTGATGAGCTTCAGCAGATTCCATAGCGAAAGCTCGGCTCTTAGCAGGATTCCCTCTAGCACTAGTACCAGCACCAGGAGTAGGAAGGGAATTGGATGATGCAAGCTTGGGGCACTGCTGACGGCGGTGACCCACTTCTCCACATTCGTAGCAAGCTCCATGCAGTTCTCTTACAAAATTGCTCAGTGTGGCCTAACCTCTTGCAGCGTTTACATTCCCAACACGCTACATTCGCCGCATGAGCACTACCACAAGTGTCACACCTAGGGCGCACGCCCTGATAACCAGTTCCAGAACTCGTCAACGCATATACTTGAGAAGCTTTAGGTCTCTGATAATGATTACGGCTTCTCTTTCCTCGAATTACCCATATCTCTCCTTTCATGTCTACCAGCATCTCTTCGGCTCGCAACTGGCTGGAGAGTACCACCTCGAATCGCACTTGCGGTCAACCGATCAGCAAATATCACCGCATCTACAGTACCCTTAAGCTGTGCCACGATCACGGGTATAGCTGCAGCAATCTGCTCCGCGATCATCTGACTGATGTTCGGAGTAGCGATGTTAGCATTGGGAACAGCAGTGGTATTCTGAACCGTAGCACCCGCTCTAGTACTGGCGCGACCTCGCCTTGCCGACCTTCTCGTAGCAGTGACGGCAGGAGTAGACCTAGTAGAAGTTCTCTTAGCGGCATCTTCTACGGATCAAACGGAATAAATCAGAACGATAAACTGTATGTGCGACTAAAACGAGCAGGCCTCAAAATAAAAAGCAAACAAACACATAAGCATATAAATCACATACAGGCCCACAAAAGAAAATGCGCACATAGAGTAAATCAGATAGGTCCAAAAGCCTAGGTCATAGTCTAAGTGATTCCGTAAGGTCACTTAGTTCGCTATAACCATTGGCTCTGATACCAACTTCTGTCACACCCCGCATAGAAATGGCGGAACCGAGGTGCGCAGTGTATACGGTATCAATAAATAAACCAAACATCATCAACATAGATAAAGAGTTGAAGTAAAATACTTATTACAATCATTCGAATAGTATCAAAATACGACTACAGAGTTTTGGGAAACTAAGGAATTACAATACAAAATAAATTCCAGCAAAAAGTCCCAAGTAGTCAAGCAAGCATAGCATCAAAGTAGGTAACCTCAAATCCCTGAAAAGCGTTAAAATACGACGTCACAATACGTTGGTGAATTATTCGCAATAGTAAATAAAAAACATTTTAGAATAAAGGTTTTCAATAAGTTTGACCCAAAAGATAAGATTTGAAGATAAGTCTTTGAAAATGATATTTCAAAATATATTTGAAGTATATAAAACCTTTCGATAAAATATTCATATTTGTACCATACGGTACCATAATCATATTTGTACCATACGGTACCATAAACATATTTGTACCATACGGTACCATAATCATTTCATAAAATAGCACTTTAGGAACATACAATACACCTGACCCTGATACTGGCAACTAACCCACCTAGTGTCTCAAACTAGGTTATCCTCGATAATAATACTCGGTTGTAAGATTGTTAACATGGACAGGGCTCACCATATCCAAAATAGTGTTAACAATGAGGGTTTGTCAGACCCTTATAGCGCTATATATACTTCCGACGGTACAAGACTAACAGGTGTGTATACGGGGCCTTGTACTACCACATAGGCGGTACAAGTTGGGTGAGATCATCTAAAGCATTCATATAAGTGCATATACATGCCATAATACATACATAACATAAAATACCTTTGTTTAACGCTAATCATGCCCAAAAATATAAAAAGGGTAAAAAGGGCAACGAATAACTCACTGATAGCAAAGCAATCCAAATCTTTATATATGTCGGGAAATACAATAATACCGTCAAGCTTCAATGTCTAAGTGCCCTATACATCACGTAAATAAAACATGTCTAAGTATCTCTAAGTCTAGTAGGGTTATGCCTTAATGATTTAACGTTTTATACGGGTTTTAAAATAACCAAAGGAATATCGATATAACGGAATAACAAGTGTTTCGGAAAGTCAACAGACTAGATACGTGATCCTTATACTTACGTGCACTACAAGTCACGTAAGTATCAAGTTACGAGTTATACAAGAGTTACGGGACAAAACAAGAAGTTACGGAGCATAAGGACCATAGTTACGTGTTCAGCAAGGGAATTACGTGACATCCAAGTCACTTACGTGACTTAGGGAACCAATTACGTGAATATGAAGCCATAATTACGTGCATATGGGTTAATTGTGAAGACTTACGTGAAAAGGACCAATTAAGTGAATAATTATGAATTTCAGGGACCAATCACGTAACTGTGGGAGTTACGTGAGGATGAAGTCTATTACGTGACTTTCAAGTCACTTACGTGACTTAGACTTCAATTACGTGAATTAGAAAGCAATTTCGTGCATAAGGGACTAATTACGTGACAAAAGGACTAATTTCGTGAACAATTACGCGTCAAAGGACTAGATATGTAAATATTCCAACAATTTCGTGACCAGAACCACAGTTACGTGACTTGGGGGTCACGTAACTCCTAATTTCGTGAGGGGAAGTGCCAATTTCGTGAGCGTAATTGTTGTATGATCAGTTACGTGCATGTAACTACAGTTACGTGCATGTAACTGAGTTTTTACGAAAAATTCATTCGGAAATCGATTTCTGAGTGTTCTAGATGTCCAAATGACCCCAAATTGGAACCCTATGTCCAGAATATGATTACATACAATAATCTTAAATAAAATCCAAGTTTTGACGGTGAGAAGTGGTATTTTCGGGTTTAAATCAAAATAACAAAGTTTAGAACCAAAATGATGAAATACTTACCCGATCGTAACGAATTTCGGAGGATAGATAGAGGTGATGATGGTGAACAATAATCCGGTCTCGGATTTGAAATTGGACGGTTGGATCGCCGGAAAAGTTAGAGAGAAGGTGGAGGTTTGTAGGTGTTTTCTTGAGAGAAGTTAGAGAGAGGGAGAGTGATGACAAATGAAGATAAGGACAAAAAGTAGGTGGTATAATGAGACAAAATCCTGGTAGGGACGAATTTTGTAATAAAATTTGAAAAGGACTAAAATTGTAATAAAATTTCTCGCGTAGGACTAGTTTTGTAATAAAATTTCCGAAAGGACTAAAAATGAAATATTTTTAAACGTTAATCTTAATCATATAATTAAGGCATAATTCTCCTAAACTTATCATAAGAGCATACTAGACTTATACTAAAGGCACTTAAGACTATACGTTCCCGACATAAAGATCCGAATCACATACTATATACCCGATAAACGCAAATATGCATAAAATACAAATACGATACTCATAAAATCCGAATACGATAAACATAAAAAGAAATACAATAGGGTCAAAACACGAACATAAATAAATAAAACGAATACGAGACGATAGAATAATACCGTGAAATTCGCGAATGTCACAGATTTCATCGAAACCGTTTGACTATTAGGGTCAGTGCAACGACAATAATGTAGATTAACTAAAAAAAACCATAATATGTCGCACATGGTATTAACAATTTCGACCTTGGTCCCGAATTGTTGGTTTGTATATTTCATTTTTGTAGCAGTGCTTACTCAATAAATTTAACGTGTAGGTAACCCAATTTCCATTTGTAGTTACGTTTTTGTTTGTTTTCATCGACACCGTTTTACTATTAGGGTCAGTATAACGACTATAATGTAGATTAACTAAAAAAAACCATAATATTCGCACATGGTATTAAAAATTTCTCCCCCGGTCCCGAATTGTTAGTTTGTATATTTCATTTTGATAGAAGTGCTTACTCAAGAAATTTACCGTGTAGGTAACCCAATTTCCATTTCCAGTTACGTTTTTGTTTGATTTCATCGTCACCGTTTGACTATTAGGGTCAGTATAACGACTATAATGTATATTAAGTAAAAAAACCCATAATATGTCGCACATGGTATTAAAATTTCGCCCCCGGTCCCGAATTGTTGGTTTTATATTTCATTTTTGTAGTAGTGCTTACTCAAGAAATTTAACGTGTAGGTAACCCAATTTCCATTTTCAGTTACGTTTTTGTTTAATTTCATCGAAACCGTTTGACTAATATAGTTAGTGTAACGACTATAATGTAGATTAACTAAAAAAAACATAATATGTCGCACATGGTATTAAAAATTTCGACCCCGGTCCGGAATTGTTGGTTTGTATATTTCATTTTTATTGTAGTGCTTACTCAAGAAATTTAAAGTGCATGTAACCTAATTTCCATTTGCAGTTACGTTTTTGTTTGATTTCATCGACACCGTTTGCCTATTAGGGTCGATATAACGACTATAATGAAGATTAACTAAAAAAAACCATAATATGTCGCACATGGTATTAAAAATTTCGCCCCCGGTCCCGAGTTGTTGGTTTGTATATTTCATTTTTTTAGTAGTGCTTACTAAAGAAATTTAACGTGTAGGTAACCTAATTTCTATTTACAGTTATGTTTTTGTTTAGAGTTAATTACATAAATCGTCCCTATGGTTTACTCCAAATTACGGATTTCGTCCCTAAGTTTAAAATGTTGCATAAATCGTCCATTTTTTGAAACTAATTACGCTTTTCGTCCCTAATTTCTAACGGACATCCATTTTAAGGACGAAATGTGAAATTAGTTTGCGATAATTTTAGCGGAAATTATTAACGGACATCAATTTTAGGGACGAAAAGGGTAATTAGTTTCTAAAAGTGGACGAATTATGCAACGTTTTAAACTTAGGGACGAAATCCGTAATTTTAGGTAAACCATAAGGACGATTTATGTAATTAACTCTTTTGTTTATTTCATCGACACTTTACTATTTAGATCAGTATAATGACTATAATGTGGATTAACTAAAAAAAAAAGATCATAATATATGAAATGTGTACCACGTTATATTTTGCAGGGTAGACAATGTTGTAGATACATGTTCTTTTCTTAATGTGTAAATGAATGTTTGGTACTTGTCATGACCCACACAAACATTAATAAGTCGTCTGTCAAAACGTGAACAACGCCTATGTAGACCCCTACACAAATAGTTGGTTTCTTGAATATTTCTACCATATGCATCAAGATTACCATGGGTGGTAAAATTCAATGAGGGGTTATAACAAATAAAAAAAAATCTATATTTTTGAAATATTAGTTGTGAGTTAGAAACCCTACATATCTATCTTATATATCTACTAATATATATTTAACACATTTAAGTGTTATATCAAATGTATTAAATGAATATAAATATTTTCTTCTTATTTGCAATGCATTTAGTACAATATTTAAGGGTTTGTTTATTGATAGAATTCGAATGGGTATTGGAATATATATAGGTTTGAAAGAAAATATAAAATATAAAAATTATATTTACATCTTAAATATATTTATTCTTCATATGATATTTTAAAATAAAATTATTAATTTAATTGATGTGAAGAGAGAGGTATAGAGAACAAGAATGGAATCCATCAAAAAAAATATGCAAACCCACCTAAAAGGTTGGGTTTAGGTTTATGGATTTAATACCTATTGATTTAACTTTGTAGAATTTGTTTTTTTTTAACGGCAATGTGATTGATTCGAAGCAACAGAAGCTCGAACTCAAGACCTCTCCTAGGGAAGAACAACTTTCTACCAATTACATTTAATTTTCTAAATATCAAACAAATATATTCAATCATTTTTAAATCCATTGCATTATATTAAAAATCACCAAACAAACACATCCTAAATACTTTAGACATATTAATATTAATAGGTATATAATATAGGTCTGCATATTATCTATCATAAAATTAACCTTAAAATTCTTAGAATATTTGTTCTTTTATTGAATGAATTTAATAATTACTAATTAATAGTGATCAATATTCTTTGACATATTATATGACCCACATGCATTAAACTTTAAAAAAAAATCATACTGCGAACACATGAACAACGCCAATGTAGACCCATATACAAATTTTATTTTGAACCTTTCCATAATTTCTCAAGATTTTTGCTATTTAAGGAAGTTTGCAGATTCAGATTCCATATCCTCAAACATAACAAACTTTAAAATATCCTCTTTTAGTATATTTAGATTTTGTTGCTTTCAATGGAGCCTTCTTTAGCATCCATCCATGTTTTGGTCACTAAGCTGAAGGAAGAGATGTTTTCAGAAACGAAAATAGAGAATGTTTACTCGTGTGTTTCGCCATCTGCCTATGACACTGCATGGTTAGCGATGATTAATCACCCACTTGAACATGATACCCCGTTGTTTAGCGGATGCCTTGAATGGTTACTCAATAACCAAAAGAAAGGAGGGTATTGGGGAGAATCGGTTGATGGTGATCTTCCTACCATCGATGCTCTTCCTGCTACTCTTGTTTGCATCGTTGTCCTCCAAAAATGGGGAATCGGATCCCAAAACATAGAAAAAGGTATGTGGTGGTGAAAGTTGAAATAGTAACTTTTACCTGAAGACACAAAAAAAAGAACGTATTAACGAGAAGAATGATTTAATTCGTACAATATGTTATATTTAGAAAATAGTTGTCTTGAAATATATTTTATATATATATATAAAAAAGAGGCAACATGCTATAACCACTTGGGCAAGCCTATATATATATATATGTCATATTCATATGTTTTGAAGTTAAACATTTTTGAAAACTATATTGAAGGTTTGAAGTTTATACATGCAAACATGGAGGAGATGCTTAATGAAAACCTTCAACATCTCCCTCGATGGTTCATCATTGTTTTCCCCGCAACCATTGAACTTGCAGAATCATCGGGTGTAGAACTTTATTTCTCAGATCACATGAAGTCCCTTGTATCTCAGATATCCAATAGAAGGCAACAACTTCTTTGCATGTAAGCAACTAAGCACATCATTATTTTTTGCCTCAATGACTTGATTTTGCAAATTCAAATTCAAAGCTTTAGAGGTTGAATATCTTAATTATCTCTCTCTTTCTATTCAAGAATCGAAAATGACCATTTCTTGCAGGGAAGAGACGGTTGACGATCAATGGCAGTACCCTCCATTGCTTGCTTACTTAGAGACATTTCCATCAACAAAGCATAACATTGATCGAGAAACCATAACAAAGCACTTGAGTCATGATGGTTCCCTTTTTCAATCACCTTCGGCCACCGCCCAAGCTTACATTTCTACTGGAAACCACAAGTGCTATGATTATCTGATGAACCTTGTTCAAAAGTGTCCAAATGGAGGTAATTATAGTACATAACAATATGAAATTTGCTCGCGAGCTTTTCTACTTATGTTCTTGTTTTACACCTACAGTTCCACAAAAGTATCCTATGGATGAAGAACTAGTTGCGCTCAGCATGGTTGACCAAGTTCACAAGCTTGGTTTATCTCAGTATTTTACTGAGGAAATTGAGAGTATCCTCACAAAAGTTTACAGGTGATATATCAAACCCTTATTAGACGTTTCCGTAAATGTGTCATATAATTTCATACAAAATAATGTTCAGGAGTTACATGGACAAAGAATCATTGCAAGAAAGTAGGAGCTATATAGCAGAAAAATTATACAAGGACTGCTTAGCTTTTCGACTTTTTCGACTTCATGGGCATAATATATCTCCAAGTAAGTAATCTTAATACAATTTTTGAATTTTCCCAATTTTTGAGTTATCCCTTGATTGGTACTACCTTCATTTCTTTCAGGGAGTTTCTGTTGGTTCTTATATGACAACGAAATCGTGCATCATTTGGAGAGCAACTCTGGACACTTTAAAAGCTTACTTTATAATGTTTATAAAGCCACAGATCTTATGTTCTTTGGAGAAAAGGAAGTAGATGAGGCCAGATCATTTTCGAAGAAATTGCTTCAGAAAATTTTGACCATGAAAGACGTAAGTGATGATATGGTCGTCTTACTCCCCAATATATCCAAAATGGTAAACATACTCTCTCTCTTCTCTCTCTCTCTCTCTCTCTCTCTCTCTCTCTCTCTCTCTCTCTCTCTCTCTCTCTCTCTCTCTCTCTCTCTCTCTCTCTCTTCTCTCTCTCTCCTCTCTCTCTCTCTCTTCTCTCTTCTCTCTCTCCTCTCTCTCTCTCTCTCTTCTCTCTCTCTCTCTCTCTCTCTCTCTCTCTCTCTCTCTCTCTCTCCTCTCTCTCTCTCTCTCTCTCTCTCTCTCTCTCTCTCTCTCTCTCTCTCTCTCTCTCTCTCTCTCTCACTCTCTCTCTCTCTCTCTCTCTCTCTCTCTCTCTCTCTCTCTCTCCTCTCTCTCTCTCTCTCTCTCTCTCTCTCCTCTCTCTCTCTCTCTCTCTCTCTCTCTCTCTCTCTCTCTCTCTCTCTCTCTCTCTCTCTCTCTCTCTCTCTCTCTCTCTCTCTCTCTCTCTCTCTCTCTCCTCTCTCTCTCTCTCTCTCTCCTCTCTCTCTCTCTCTCTCTCTCTCTCTCTCTCTTCTCTCTCTCTTCTCTCTCTCTCTCTCTCTCTCTCTCTCTCTCTCTCTCTCACTCTCTCTCTCTCTCTCTCTCTCTCTCTCTCTCTCTCTCTCTCTCTCTCTCTCTCTCTCTCTCTCTCTCTCTCTCTCTCTCTCTCTCTCTCTCTCTCTCTCTCTCTCTCTCTCTCTTCTCTCTCTCTCTCTCTCTCTCTCTCTCTCTCTCTCTCTCTCTCTCTCTCTCTCTCTCTCTCTCTCTTACACACACACACACATGACTCACACACAAGTATTTATTTTTGGTATTTATGTAGATTGATAAAGAGCTAAGCATACCATGGATTGCAAGACTTGATCATCTTGACCATAGAATGTGGATTGAACAAAACAATGTAGGACCTCTGTGGACCGGAAAGGCATCTTTTTATAGGTTATCATGTGGTCACAATATGAGCCTGATGCAACGCTTGCTGTCGAAAACTACTCGTACCGACAATTAATATATCAAAATGAACTGATGGAGCTAAAGAGGTAGACATATCAAGTGCATCTTGCATACTTTGTTACTGTCAAAATAATAGCACATAGAGCTACACATCTTAACTAAGAAAACTGTAATTGACTTAGCATCACTATAATGTAGCCAGTGAATGCGCGCTATGATACTTTTCGCGCCTTATTTAGTTTAGGCTTCTCTTTATCTCTTTATTTTATAGTGTAGGTGGTCCAAGAAGTGGGGACTTACTGAAATGGGATTTGGTCGAGAAAAAACTATGTATTGCTACTTTGCGATTGCAGCAAGTACCTCTTTACCTCACGATTCTTTTATACGATTGCTCGTTGCAAAATGTGCTATAGTGATTACAGTGGCAGATGATTTTTTCGACATAAAAGGCTCTCTTGAGGAATTACATTTGCTGATTGAAGCTATCCAAAAGTATTATTTTCTTGTTTGTTTGTATTGGGTGTCTATCATTATCAAATTTTTGAAGTTACCTGTTCGATTAACAAATGGGACGGTAAAGGCTTAAGTGGACCAAGCAAAGTCATTTTCGATGTATTGGATGATCTTGTGAGAGATACTGCCAAGAAAATTGTCCTTCATGGAAAATATGATGTCACAGAAGATTTTAGAGACCTAGTAAGTGTACTTTTTTCGTAATTATTAAAAACAAAAATTTCTAAGGATTGTATGTTTATAGATACACTCTAATACATTTTCGGTGTAAATCTAAAGTGGAGAGAAACATTTAACTCGTGGTTAACCGAAACTACATGGGGAAAGAGTGGGTACATACCTTCGGTAGATGAATACATGGAGACTGGTATGATCTCCATCGCTACACATATATTAGTCTTAATTTCTTCATGTTTTCTGAATCCAAGCTTACCGGAAAACAAAGTCAAGCCCCAAAAATATGAGAGCATAACGCAATCACTTATGGCTACTACTCGACTGCTCAATGACATTCAAAGCTACCAGGTCGTCTCAAAGAACCTCTTACTTATACCATTTACATACCGATGACATTAGTTAATTAGACTTTTTCAAAATACTTATTCATTAGAATATTTTCATTTTGGCAGAAGGAGCAAGAAGAAGGAAAAATGAATCTTGTATTGCTTCACTTCAAAGAAAAGCGGGATGCAAGTATAGACGATTCAGTTGCTGAAGTAAAAAGGTTTCTAGATGGGAAGACGAAAGAGTTGCTCCAACATGTATTTACATATGATAATAGTGAATTTCCCAACGAATGGAAGCACCTTCATTTATCGTGTTTCAAGGTGTTTCAAATGCTATTTAACTCTACGAACCTATATGATACAGACGATGAACTCCAATCGGACATAGAGAAGGCTATTTTTATTCCACCAGAGTATGAACTATCCAAACATTTGAAGCCCCAAACAAGTTTGCATCCATTACCAAAGAAGCCAAGAATGATTCTAAGAGCTGGAAAAGCTCTAACCCCTCTTCAAAGTTATGGCAATGGTTGTATGACTATTAAGGTTCATCAGCTTCCCAATAAGTCCATGAGGAATGTAACATCTAATGTGTATTCACCAAAGTTTAGCTTATGCTTCATTTAAGTTGACTAGTATGGTATCCGCGCGGTGCAACGGATGAAAAAAATCATATTTAACAATTTACAGTGGGGTAATGATTTATGATAATTTATCATTTGTCTCGTTACATATATGTGGAGTGTAATAGTTTAAAGTTCGGTCATTCGGACAATATAAAAAGAATGTTGTGGTAACAATTTATGGTTCGACCATTCAGCGATAATAATTATTATGTCATATGATCGATTTTCTCAATTCTTCTCCATTACCCTAACGAATCTCAAATTTGTAAGTAAGGAAAAATTTAGATTCCAACCGATTTAAATTCCCTCATAAACTTCAAACAAACATGTTATGGAAAAGAAATTCAATTCAAATTCACTCAATATTTTTTATAGATTTCGTGAAACAAACACTCACGCAGAATATTTTCCGTTCGGATCATTCAACCCATTGGGGTAATTCGACTCATTTGAAGATTAAGCTCATTTGCGAACATAACAAAAGTCTAATTTTCAAGTCATTTTGTTTTTTTAATAGTGACGTCTAATAATTTCACCTTCGGTCAAACAGAGAATTAAATATATTTCTTGAATAGTATTCCCGTATAAACTCATGTTTTCCATAAACAAAAACTAATTTTTCTTCAACGATGCAACAACAATTAAAAATCCATTCAGACACTACGCTTTCTAATCGTTTATCGTTCTGGTTTTCAACCCGAAAATAATATTTTCATTCAAGACATTCAAATTCAGTCTGTTTCCATGAATCCAATATGGTCACATACTTTCGAATGTTGTAATGAAGGATAATCAATATGGTAACAAGATTTATTAACCTTAGAACTATCAAATGTAATACTACTCAGCTTCTTGGTATTAAGACTAATCGGTGACCAATAGAAGAATATATAAACTTTTGATGATAACCATCTTTCTAGAATTATAGAGCAACACGAACCACAACATTGTCAACTAACTTTATAAAATTTAGGTTATAAATCAAATATTTGAAAATTTACTCAACAAATAACGTTTAAAGTTAAAAAATAATGGTTACATGAATACAAATTTTATATCAATTAATTTGAATTGCCTTTATTTTATATGGGTGCATATTTTTTTTATGAAATTAGTAATCGAATTAATTAAAGGAAATTAAGATTAGCTTATATGTTATATTCATTAAGGGATATATTACTAATTATACTTTATTTAAAATTTTAAAAATTTAAAATTTTAATAAAAAGTGAAAATATTTTATATATTAATAAAGATAAAGATAAAGATAGTTATTATTATTTATTAGTTATTGTTGTAATTAAGAAAATGTTACTAATTGTAAATTGTTTTAAATGATAAATTTTGTGAAAGGTATAATAGGGGTAGATTAGTAATTTCAATTACTTAAATTTTAAGAGTTTAAGAGTTTGAAGGAAATGTTTTATAATATAGTTAAGATGAAATGACCCATCATATTTTTCAAAGACGAATATATTAGCTCACCAACAAGAGGCTAAAGGAAAAGGAAAGTATAGTAATCAACGCAATAACTACAAAAAAAAAAAAAAAAATTGTATGCGTAGATTTCTGTTCTAGTTCACCTGAGACATTTTATTAATACTACTACTTGTAGCGGTCATATGTTAGATAATGTTACCACAAGAAGAAAGCAAACAAATTATCAATCATTATCTTGCTTTGTATTTATCAATACTTCCATACGCCCTCATTTTCTTTTTAAAGAGCCATCTATAGTCTAGAGCATTGCAACCCTGAGGAAGGTTCACTATTTCCCACATATGGTTTTGTAACATATATTCTATTTCACTTTTGATGGCTTCTTTCCATTGAAGTGCTTCCGAAGAAGTAACCGCTTCGCGATAGGTTCTAGGTTCATGTTCCACCATGAATGTGAGGAAGTCAGAACCAAACGATTTCTCAACCCTAGCCCTTTACTTCTTCTAGGCTCAACATCTTCTTTCACATGTTGTTTTTGTCTCTCATTTTGGAAAAACTCATCAACGAGTGTAGAAGAACTTCCAATTTCCGTGTTTAGACAGGGAAATATATTTTCAAAGAATGTAGCACTCCTTGATTCCATTATCGTGTTCTTGTGTATATCGGGATTCTAAGAATCATGCACAAGAAATCGATAGACACTAGTGTTGTGAGCATATCCAATCAGTATGCACTCCACAATTTTAGGCCCTATTCTTTAAGACCTTAGGTGCCGTCACTAATACTTTAGCTAGGCACCCCCACACTCGTAGGTATTTATATGATGGTTTTCTTCCCATCCAAGCTCGAGGTAGCTTATTTAAAAGATAAGAAGCCGACAAGATAGTTTCCCCCCACATGTTTGGACTAAGTCTAGAACTTATCAACATGGCATTAACCATTTCTTTCAAGATACGGTTCTTTCTTTCGGCGATACCGTTTTGTTGAGGTGAATAGGGGGCGGTGAGTTCATGTCTAATACCATGTTTCTCACAAAAGTTAGTGATGCGAAAAATCTAGTTTTCCGAAAATTAAACCTTTACTAGATTACGACACAGGCAGTGTACCCTTGTCAATTGTAAACAGTATTGGCAAATATCGGGTTCGAACACAGGGACTATTTATAGTTGAAAGTATTAGTTTATAAAAACACGTAACAAGTAACAATTTGGTTTTAGTCTTAATGAAGACTTGCTTATAATAACGGTAAAAATATTTTAGAATTCAAATATGGATAAAAAGACGCTTGCTTGGACCGTTTACGAATATGTGTTATTTCTTAGGTGTGAAAATGTCGATAACTTCAAATGTAAAATCCTAAGTTCCTTTCGAATACCGGATTTCTCCAATTACCTAACCATGCAACGATTCCTTTCGAATACCGTTAACACCTCAAGTAATTGTGCATAAAGCTTCAAGCCGATGTGTGAGAATTAATCTATAAACTTCCTTTCGAATAGCTTACTAACTCCTAAACCGATTTCTCTTAATTTAGAAGCTAGCGTTTGTGTTAATATCTACTTTTTCAAATCGTTGTTAATGATTCCTTTCGAATATCATAAACTCATAATCAACTAAAGACCGGTCGATTAATTCGTTCCTATTTTAGTAAAAATTACGGATTCCTTTCGAATACCCGTTTTTAGATTACCAAACAAGAGTATAAACAATTCTAAAAAGATAATTAAGATATTAACCCAAACGGATCCCCGATTAACCTCTACACATCATTCTCATTTCAAACCTAAAACCTAACACATAAACGATCACATAATCCAAGCAAACGTATTAAGAAATTAGCTACTCATAATTGTAACAAACACAATCAAATATGTAAAAGACATGATTCAATTGAGAATAAAAATGATAAAAGAGTAATACCAAACGTAAGTAACAAAATCCCAAATAGTCTCCAAGTACTAAACGAAATCGAGATAACAATTTGTGATGAAATATGGAATTAAAGATTGTTTCTAAGCTTCCAATGATATGAAAATACTGAAACAATGATGAAAAAGATGATGTCTAAGTGTCTCCAACGTTCAGTATTTGTGGTGTGTTAATAGCCTCTTCATTTTCCATGATTAATAATTAAAACTGCCAAGTAACTGTCGAAGCCCTGAATGCGCCGCCATTGGTATGACTGGCGGCGCATTCCAGCTCCCGAGCTGAATGCTTTGAGCTGCTCCATGAATGCGTCGCCAGTGCTGGTACTTTGCCATTTTTCAAGTTAAACTCCACAAAACTCGTTCTTTATGCTCCAAAAACACCTAACTCAATCCTAACACAAAACTTTACAAAACATAAGCATAAAAGGGCCTTTCCATTACGTATGGGACACAAAACACAATGAATAACGCGATAAATAGTCATATAAATGAGCGATATCAAACCCCCCATACTTAAGCATTTGCTTGTCCCTAAGCAAATCCGACTCAAACCTACTAATAAGTTTACAAAACATACAACTTAAGAAAAGCTAAGGAATCACGGGCTCAAACATTTAACTAAATTCCGGTGTTAGAAATAAAGATATGCGTGAAATTGCTAGATCGTAAAACCGACTACAAACATCTAAAGCTACTAAATTACTTAAGTACACAAGAACCGCAATTTACCAATTTTAACTCCTAATTCTTCCCCTAGTTTAGATATGTCAAGATAATCACCCCTTTTCCCTCACTCTCTAACCGAAGTTAGAGCGATCAGCCATTACAGCCGACCCCTTACGCCTTACTTTCGGGGGAACCCTTAAAATATTACTAAGCATTTCTTTTCTTTTTTTTTTTCTTTCTCGAGAATTGATAGGTTAGTCATCATCATTTTCTTTTCCTCTCACTTTTGTTCACTTCAAATATTATAGATTTGTATTTTTATATTTTCTTTGAAGTGAACGGTATAACGGGATTTGAGTCTTCGTTATAGTGAGGATCAATTTCTATTTTGTTGACGGGAAAGACCTATGGCCTTTTTCTTCGCCTCTAATTCTCCAAGGGCTTAAGTAATACTAGGATTCCCCAACTACCCCCGAAAGGGTGCAGGGACTAAAAGGGCTCGGTACTAAGGATATCTAGTGATTATCTATCTTTTTGATTTTTCAGGGAAACTTAAGGAACTAAAATTAGAAAACCTAAACTCTTATTTACAAGTATTTTATTAACTAAAGATGTTCCTAAGCAATTTCACGTTAAAGTACCGGAATAAAGTTAAATATACAAGCCCCTATCATTTTCCCTAACTACATTTAAGCGTTTTTTTTTTTGACTCTAAATGACTCAAATGGGACTAAAGCAAACGTAATGGATATAGGGGATAAAACTAACTAATTTCCCGACTCACCCCCCATACTTGAACAACACATTGTCCCTAATGTGTTCCATCAAAAGAAAAACTAACTAACCTAAGGGAAATTAAAATAAAACTAAAAATACAAAAATAAAAGAAAGAAAGAAAGATAAAACCGTGCGAGTTTCGTAGGATGTGGCATGATTTCCGAATCGACTCCGCACGTGCTGAACTTAATGCCAGTCTTGGTAAGATCCAAACACATAGACAAACAAGTTAATTAGCATAATAATATCCCAAACAACGACAAATAAAAATAAATAGTTCCAAACACAAACAAACATAACGGAAATTAAAATAGTTCAACAAACAATCACAACAACAATCAAGCCCAACAAGCGGCTTCTTCACTGCAATCACTCTTCATCGTGAGGAGGAAATGGGTTGAACATGGGAGGTGGGTTGTACTCGCTCCACCCACTTGCTGCCTCGGGATTCTGCGCATGGTATTGAGAAGTGGTCATGTATTCCCACATGGGCTGGTAACGTGCCATGTGATACTGCGTGTAATCCCCAAACTGGTGAAAATCCGAGCGAAGATGTGACATGTCCTCCCGAGTAGCATCCACCTGGCGCCCAATCCTATACATCTCATGCATCATGGGGTTGAAATCAAATGGGCCAAGTGGTGGCGATGTGTGACCCCCCGATGTTGGACCCTGTGGAACGGGACCCTGTGAAGAGGTACCAGCAGTAAAACCTCCCTGTGCCGTTGGTTCTGGAACATCACCCTCATTATCGGTCTCCTCCTCCTCATCACTATCTTGATCTGCGTCACTATCCCAGTCCCCCGGTTTTGCAAATACCCCCGCCCTATTCATGGCGTGTCCTAACTTCAAGTCCCCCTTATTTATCAGTTTCCATTCCACCGCTTTAGACAGCCCCCTCATACTTGCAGGAGTAGCAAACCCCAAGTTTTTCACCATCCGTGTAATGAAATGTCCACACAACATTCCACTACTGTTCTTCCGTCCCTTTCCTTGCTCGCTTAGGTATTTAGCCACTGCCCATGGTAAATAAACAAACTCTGTGGGCATCCTCCTACTAAAGTAATAGAGCATCCATAAGTCCTCCTTATACACTTTGTCCTGATGGGTGGCTCGGTGGTTGACAGAGTGACAAAGTGCCTTTTGCAACAAACGAAGCATCGGATCGTTCAAATCAATTGCCTTACTTGTAGTCTTGTAATTAGATCGCCCAGACAATCCCATCCAAATGTTCTGCCGGTCTGTGTAAACATCATCGAGTGACCAGCTTCCTTTGCTTGCGTAATGAGACATTCCCGGATTGTTCAATTCGTCCTCACTGTATAACCCGATTAATTGCCCAAACTTTGGCACCGAAACCCGATGCTCCTGCCCCCCGAGTCTAAACTTAACAACTTTAGCAGTAAAAATATGACCTTCTTCTGCCGGAAACTCACCAATCTCTATGCTAGCATAGAATTCCAAACACCATTCGCGATAAACAGGCTCCCTAACCTCAAATACGCTTCTCCAAATCGGTAGGTCAAAGGTATTCCCATTGTATTCAACTCTGGTGATGAAGAGAGATTCCAAATCGTTCATAACCCTCAACGTGTTCATAAGATCCCAATCTAAAAATCGGGGCGGTACCACTTTCTTATGTTGAAGATGTGCCAACTGATTGTTTAATTGAATAATTCTATTCTTATCAGCCCCGGGCCACTTCAACCAAGGGTATGTTTCAGTCTTCATTAGTCGAGCTGCGGTACTAATTTTGTAAACCTTTCGTGTCTCATACACGACTTCTTCTTCTTCGGATTCATCGGATTCAACTATTCTACGTTTACCCTATACAAACAACACATTAAGCAAAACAAGAAGCAAACAAGTTAGTAACAAACGAAACGAAAAACAAAAAAAATTTTTTTTTTTTTTTTTTTTTAAACTGAGCTGGGAATGCGCCTCCAATGGTATGACAGGCGGCGCATTCCGGGTGGCGACAGCAACATATCGGAACTAACTAATCAACCCCAAATCACGAAATCAAAACCACAAACTACTAGTAATTAATCTATTGGGACCTAATTAACCAACTAATTAACAAATAAAAACCTAAGTGAACCTAATCTAAGGTTTTCCCCAAATTGATTTAAACCTAAGAACCCTAATTGAAATTAAAACAAAAATTGAAAGATTAAACGATGTTAAGATGACATACCGATTTCCCCATTAGTCGATTTGAGTGATTTTAGTGACGATTGGTGGAAAAAGTGATGTTTTCGGTGATGTGTGTGTGTTTATAGGAGCCGCCAGTCGAAATTGATAAATGAGAATGCGTTTTGTGTTTGTTTACTAGCGGGGCTATAAGGTCTGAGAGTCATCTGAATGCGCCGCCAATGGTATGACAGGCGGCGCATTCCAGCTCCCGAACTGAATGCTTTGAGCTACCAAGTGGACTGGCGGCGCCTTTTTTCACACCCCCCTATGTTTTTTTTTTTTTTTTTTTTTTTAAGCTACGTTAAGCTAATCTAAACTAAACCGAGAACTCCTAAATTAAAACCAACACAAATAACAAATAACGGAAAGAAAAATGAAAATGAAAACGAAAAATACAACAAACCGGGGGTTTCTCCCGCAAATGCTCGTTTTTGGCTCGAGTCACTAGCTTGACTCCTCGGTATTCTTCTCCACTTAGAATGGGTGAAACCCATCCTCCATCGTCATTCCATTTTCTTCATCCTCCTCACGATAGACTTTCACGCGTTGCCCATTAACAATGAATGACCCCCCATCATCTGTTTCCAATTCTACATAACCACCCGAGAAGACCCGTTTCACCAAGTACGGACCCGTCCATTTAGACTTCAATTTGGGTGCTTTGAACTTGTATTTCGATTGGAATAACAGCACCTTGTCCCCTTCTTTAAACTCTTTTCGTCGAATTCTCAAATCGTGAACCATCTTAGTCCTTGCCTTATATAGAGCGGAATTCTCATATGCATTCCATCTTAACTCGTCTAACTCGTGAAGTTGCAAGAATCGGGTTTCACCACTCGCTATCAAATCCATGCTACACTCCTTGAGCGCCCAATACGCCTTATGTTCAATTTCCATGGGCAAATGACACGTTTTCCCGTATAGCATTTTAAACGGAGTGGTTCCAATTGGTGTCTTATAAGCGGTCCTAAATGCCCATAACGCTTCATCTAGTTTCTTTGACCACAAAGACGGGTTGTTGTGAACCGTCTTCTCTAAAATCCGCTTAATAGCCCGATTAGTGTTCTCGACTTGCCCACTTGTTTGGGGGTGGTAGGAAGTCGAAAACCGGTGTTGAACTCCATATTTCTTCAAAATTTTCTCCATTTGAGCATTTGCAAAATGGGTTCCCCGATCGCTAATCAAAGCCTTTGGCATGCCAAACCTACAAAACAAACTTCGTAAAAAGTCAATAACAACGTTAGCATTATTTGTAGGTAAAGCCTTTGCCTCGACCCATTTCGAAACGTAATCCACCGCCACCAAAATGTAAACATTCCTATTAGACGGTTTAAATGGACCCATGAAATCTATGCCCCAAATGTCAAACACCTCGCACACTTGAATTCCTTGCTGAGGCATCTCGTCTCTTCTAGTAATCGTACCTTGCCTTTGACACGAGTCACATGTCCTCACCAAGGTATGTGCCTCCTTAAAAATCGTAGGCCAATAGAAACCCGCATCAAATACTTTTTTACCCGTTACCGATGGACCATAATGCCCCCCAGTAGGACCATGGTGACATTCATCAAGAATTCTCCTCGTATCGGCTCCATAAACACACCTTCTCACCATGCCATCGGCACACATCCTAAACAAAAATGGTTCCTCCCAAAAATAATACTTGGCATCCGAAAATAGCTTTTTCCGTTGTTGATAAGTAAGCAATCTACTAACAACTCCACCCGCTAAATAATTGGCTATGTCGGCATACCAAGGACCCCGTTCACCAAACGCTTTTCCAACAAATGCCAACCTTTCATCCGGAAAGGTGTCTCGAATATCCTCCTCATTCAAAGCTCCAAGACTCGGATTCTCCAAACGGCTCAAATGATCTGCCGCCACATTTTCTCTACCCCGCTTATCTTGGATCTCTACATCAAATTCTTGCAAAAGTAAGATCCACCTAATCAATCTCGGCTTCGCATCTCTTTGAAAACAGAAATTTTAGTGCTGAATGATCCGTGAACACCACCGTCTTACTCAATACCAAGTATGATCTGAATTTATCGAAAGCAAACACTACCGCTAGTAACTCTTTCTCGGTAGTAGTGTAATTTTGCTGAGCTTCATTTAGAGTCTTGCTAGCAAAATAAATGGGTCGAAAGTGTTTGTCAATTCGTTGACCCAATACCGCCCCTACCGCAAAGTTACTAGCATCACACATCAACTCAAAGGGGAGATCCCAATTTGGTGACACTAAGATCGGTGTGTTGGTCAACCGTTCCTTCAATAATTCAAATGCCTTCATACAATCCTCCGTAAATTCGAACTTTGTATCCTTTTCTAACAAACGGGTCATCGGCCTAGTTATCTTTGAAAAATCCTTAATAAACCGCCTATAAAACCCCGCGTGTCCTAGAAAGCTTCTAACTGATTTTCTCATTCGTTGGAGGAGGTAACTTTGCTATCACTTCAATCTTAGCTCTATCAACCTCAATTCCCGCCTTAGAAATTTTGTGCCCCAATACTATTCCTTCCTTCACCATGAAATGGCATTTCTCCCAATTCAGCACCAAATTCGTTTCTTCACACCGTGCTAGCATCTTATCTAAACTTTCCAAACATCCATCAAACGAACTCCCATATACCGAAAAATCGTCCATAAAAACTTCCATGGAGTTCTCAACCATATTCTGAAAAATCGCCATCATACACCGTTGAAATGTT
>CAJVGC010000582.1:63163091-63419145 GCA_910822075.1 Senecio squalidus
TGACTTAAATAGGAAAAAAAGAAGTGAAGAAACAGAGAAAGAAAAGAAGAAATGATGAATGACTTATATTTAATAAGCTAAAACAAATACCTCACTCACCTTATAGAGTTATTTTTCTTTTTCATTTCTTTCTATAAACCATATATATATATATATATTATATATATATATATATATATATATATATATATATATATATATATATATATATATATATATATATATATATATATATATATATATATATATATATATATATATATATATATATATATATATATATATATATATCAGTTGTACAATTACAAGTGATAGAAACAAACCCATGCACTTTGGTGGTGGGGTTTTTTCTTATGGTTTTTAGACGGGATTTTTCTTACGGTTTCTGATTATGCTCTAGAGTTTGTTGTACGTATTCTCAATATGGTTCCAACTAAGACAGCTGATAAGACACCATATGAAACATAGGTACGGTATAGGTACGGAAAGGTCCCTAATCTGTGTGACTTAAAGGTATGGGGTTGTGAGGCACTTGTGAAGCGTGATACGCCCGACAAACTCGAACAAAGATTTGTTAAGTGAATCTTTGTAGGATACCAAAAGGAAACGATGGGTTACTACTTCTATAATCCTACCGAACAAACTGTTAAAGTTGCACGGTATGCCGAGCTTTTCGAAACGAAGCTTATCGTTCAAGAAAACAGTGGGAGGATCGTAGTAGACCTTGATGATATTCAAGAGGAAGACGCATCAACTTCTACTCATAGTGGTGAACATCAATTTGGGGGGGGGGGGGGGGGGGGGATGATTTAGCCTCATGTTATGCCTTAGTCTCAACCTCAAGTTGATGTTACTCCAATTCGTAGGTCCGAAAGAACAATATGTGCTCCTCAAAAACTAAACCTAAATGTAGCTTTGGGCGATGAGGAACATGTATTAGGGGATCTTAATGAACCTCAAACCTTCAAAGCTGCACTATCAGGGCCTGACTCTGAAAAATGGCTTAAGGCTGCGATTATGGAGATGCAGTTCATGAAAGACAACTACGTTTGGGATTTGGTTTATCGTCCTCCAAATACCAAAACGGTGGATTGTAAATGGCTCTTTAAAATAAAGACCTACATGGATAGAAATATACACATCTATAAAGCTCGTCTCGTGGAAAAAGGTTTTACTCAAGTCTATGGTATAGATTGTGAAGAAACCTTCTACCTAGTGGAAGACATAAAAGCTATTAGAATTCTCTTAGCCATAGCGACATTCTAGTATGAGATATGGCGAATGGATGTTAAGACAGCTTTCTTGAATGGTTATCTGGACGAGGACGTCTATTTGAATCAACCACAAGGTTTTATTGATCCATTATATCCAAACAAAGTATGTAAACTTAAAGAGATCCATTTATGTACTTAAGAAGCATCATGAAGCTGGAATACGCGATTTGATGAGGAAATCAAGAAATTTGGTTTTACTCAAAATCCCGATGAGCCATGTGTATATCAAAAGACCAGTGGGAGTAATCTTACTTTCCTAATCTTATATGTAGAATACATATTGATTATGAGTAATCACATTCCAATGTTACAAGATGTAAAATCTTATCTTGGAAAGTGTTTCGCCATGAAAGATTTAGGAGAAGCGACATCTATTCTTGGAATCAAGATCTCTAGAGATAGACAAAAGCGGTTAATCGAACTAAGTCAAAGGGCTTACACTGACAAGATATTAAAGCGATTTAATATGGAAAATTCCAAGAGTGGAAATGTGCCAATGCAAGAACGACTTGACTTAAGTATCACACAATGTGCTTCTACGCCTCAGGAGGTGGATCGCATGCAGAGGATACTTTATGTTTCGGCAGTAGGATCTATCATGTATGCGGTTAGATGCACAAGGCCTGATGTGTCTTTCGCATAGAACATTGTTAGTAGATACCAACAGAACCCTGGTGAAAGCCATTGGATTGGTGTCAAGAACATTCTTAACTACCTTAGGGCTACTAAAGATATGATTCTTGTTTATGGTGGAAAATCCTTATGCTGATCTAAAAGTTACTGGATATCGTGACGTCGGATTTCAGACTGACCGTGATGACACGAAATTGAAAACTGGATATGTGTTCACATTAAATGGAGGAGCAGTAGTTTGGAAGAGCAAGAAGCAATCCACTACAACCATTTCTGCAACAGAATCCGTGTACATTGCATCTTCTGAAGCTGCCATGGAAGCTTATTTGAATACGAAAGTTTATTTCTGGGTTTGACATGATTCCCACAAATAAATCTCCAATGGATATGTATTGCGACAATTCTGGAGCAATTATCATAGCCAATAAACCCGATGTTCAGAAAGGAGTCAGACACTACCATCGGAGATATCACTATGTTCGTGAGCAAATCGAACGAGGTGAACTCAAATTACTCAAAGTTTACACAGATGATAATCTAGTTGATCCCTTTACGAAGGCTCTGTCAAAAGCGAAAACTAACTCACCATGCTGAGGGAGTGAGGGTATATGACTTTGTTTAGCTAGTAATCATATGGGTTGATCTGTGTTTAGTATTTAGATAAAGGATGTAATAAACAATTTTATTATTAAATGAAATAAATATTTGATATATGAGTTTCTTCATTTATTATATTGATTGAATCTTATTTTTCGTTTTTTAATCCTTCAATAATATTTTTAGCATATATTATTATTCTAAATATCCGTTGTCGATTAATTATATAGGAATATAATTAAAGTAAGACAATATCTGAGTGTTTGGTTGACTCACCAACTCACATAGTATCCACAAAATGCATAATGGATTATCCCATTAATGAATAAAGTCCATTAATGAATTATAACTTTATGGATGTTAGTCATTGAGGATAATTCATATATGATTGATTTATTTATCTTTAGACTTGAGATGCAAGATGTATGGAGATGCAAGATGTATGGAGTACATTATTCGATCATAGTTCTACTTATCCTGAATAAGGATAGTAAAAAGACTATTTTTGGTAATAAAGCGAAATACATGGCTAACGCTTGTATTCAAGATAAGATTTATTCGTTGAGCTTGCAACTTAAGTATGATACTACTGGGCAACTCGAATACTTAAATGCGTATGTCTGGCCAAGCACAAACTCATGAATACTTAACCATTTGAATATAGATCCAAAATCCTATCGTATCACCAAATCCAAAATTATGAAACTTGCCATTATAGGATTTGTAACTTCGGTCAATTCTTTGAAAATACTTAGTTCGTCAAGCCACACAGTCCTCGCACACTCTTGTACCAATCACTCTACCATCAGAGTCGAGTTTGGCCTATCATTTTTCACCCAACACCCCACTGTTTTATTCTGCATAACTACTTAACAAGTCGCTCTATGTGTTCATTGTTGTTCCATTTTAGTAATATGACTTGTAACCGGTAGCTTGATGTGAAAGAGGTCGTAAGAGTATTCAGACATGCTAAACTCGGCAGCGAGTCTGAAGTAATTGGTACAGGATTGAGCGAGGAGGGTGTGTAGCTGACTAGCTAATGAAGTAAGGTTTTTTATCAGGAATTGACTGTGTAGTCTGCATGCCCTAAAGTGGCAACGTTCATAGGTTTGGATTTGGCGATGCGACTGGAGATTCTTAGTTGAAATGTTGACTGAAGTGTATGACGGAGATCTGGAAATTACAATGGAGGCGCAGGGTTTTGATGTTTCTGCGTGACAGTGAAAGTTGTAGGAGACACCTTGGACATGGCAGGCAGTTGTCGGAAGGGTTGTATAATCGAGATATCGTTGAAATAAAGAGAGCATTCTCCGATAAATATTATCCTCATATGCAAGAAGAGAAATGTAACAGATCTGACGTCGAAACTTGGCCAAATCTTATTACAATTTGCTTACTTTCTCACAAAATGTCACCACTCACCACCCTTGATTCAGAAAACTTTAATAGACGAAGCGTTTTCATATCATCATAAAAACCATGTTGTTAGGTTCGGAAATGTAAATCAAGAGATCACGAAACCACTAAAACCAAGAACTCGGACTCGAAAAATACCCTAAAAGTGCCATATCTAATACACCATATATTCATCGATTCGTCTAACTTTAAATTACTAACAAAAAGTAACAAAATATTAAAGGAGGTCCAGAACTGACTACTTATCATCACTATCGTAACGTTCATCAATGATCATGAATCATATGAATCACGATCAACACCATGTCCAGGAAAATTTTCTATCGCTAAGCAAATCTTAAAACCCTACAGATTTTGAGATATTCAAAGCTTCAACATATACAAACAGTCGATCCTACCGCAACACATCTAAAACAGCTTGAAGAGGAGGCCTCCATGGGTGGCGAAAAATGGAGCAAACACGAGCGATTCCACAGCCATGAGTTTTATGAGAATGTTTAAAGATGGCCCAGAGGTATCCTTTAAAGGGTCACCAACAGTGTCTCCAATTACGGCTGCCTTGTGTGCGTCGGACCCTTTTGGACCAAGTGTCCTTGCGTGCTCAGAAGCACCAGCCTAAAGTTACGAGGATCAGAAGACACAATGGTTAGATAATCAAAGGTTATGCGTCAGAAGGGCAGATCGAAAGAAAAAAAAGAAATAATAGCAAGCAAAGGTAAGTTTGATTATACGACATGATTTATACCTCGATATATTTCTTCGCATTGTCCCAAGCACCACCTGTGTTGGATGCAGATATCGCAATCTGAATTGCATAAAGTGAAAAAGAGTTGGGTTAGTAAAAGACCGAGATTTTATTGGAATAATATCGCCGAGGTAGAAAGTAGAAACATTTTATTGGCACCTGTACACCCGAGACAAGGGATCCTGCAAGAACACCCGAAAGCGTTTCAACACCGAAGAAAATCCCGACAATGAGTGGAGTAAGCATGACAAGAGCGCCAGGCGGGATCATCTCTTTAATAGAGGCATCTGTAGAGATCTTGACACATGTCGCATAATCAGGCTTAGCGGTGCCTTCCATGAGGCCCGGAATTGTGTTAAACTGTCTCCGTACTTCCTCAACCATCTTAAGAGCTGCTTTTCCAACACTTTTCATCGTCATGGCAGAGAACCAGTAAGGAAGCATTGCACCGACGATTAAACCGATGAAGACTTTGGGGGTTAATACGTCGACTGTGGTGATTTCGGCTCTGCTTACAAATGCACCGAATAGAGCCAGGGATACAAGGGCTGCTGAACCTATAGCAAAACCCTGAAAACAGTACAAGAAAAGATTGAAATTTAAAGTCAGCTAGCTGTTTTGATCCATTTACATACAAAGAGATTGATACTGGTTATGATTTATTTCTAATGGGTCAAATATGCAGAGAAATAAAGTCGGACCTAAGCGGATTTTAATGTATTAAGCCATCTACATCATTTAATCTAAAAATTAGATCACTATGATTATTGAATTATTATAATCCGTAATCTGTAATCAGGTCAGATTGACATTTGTGGACAAAAAGTGTTTTTAGTTGATAAATTTGAACCATTTACGTATGAATGGGTCAATTCGGGTTATGTTCTGTAAAAATTAATGAACTTAGAGAATAACGATTCAAACTGTTTGAAATTCACTCAAAACAGATTTTTAATGCATAAAATCTCCTAATCATTTATTTTAAGAAAAACTGTATTATAATTAGAAAAATATATAATTCCGTATTTCACACGCTAAATTATTTAAATCGAAATATACTTTATGAATAGAACGCGACCCATAACCCAACCAGCCGACTAATTTACTTGTGATGTTATGTTCTATTTGTAAAGGGTCAAATGGCACGAACATTGTCCAAAAGGAAAATTTAACGCACAACACGTCCTGAACTAACTTTTGTCGAAGATCCTATTGTAATTACACCAACTTCGTAATCATGTGCCCAACCAACCATTTATGAAATCCTACAAATAAGGAGCAAAAACTCTCCGGGTCAACCCAACGGACCTGCCTATTTTCCACCAATACATTTCATCATAATGATGGACAGAAAAAAGACCATTTTAGAGATTGACAGATGTACCTTTCCAATAGCGGCAGTGGTGTTTCCAGCAGCATCAAGGGCATCTGTTCGTTCACGAATCCGGTGGCTCATCCCCGCCATTTCAGCAATTCCGCCAGCGTTGTCACTGATGGGACCATATGCATCAATGGCCAACCCAGTAGCAATAGTGCTCAACATTCCAAGTGCGGCTACAGCAATACCGTACATTGCAGCAAAGCTAAAGCTAACAAAAATACTGATTGCTATTGCAAAAATAGGAATGATAACTGATTTATATCCCAAAGCAAGACCAAAAATGACATTTGTAGCTGCGCCGGTACGACAAGAATCAGCAACATCTTGCACAGGGCTATAAGATACAGCGAATCTAGTCAGAACTAGCCCTCAAATAAATATATAAATTAATATGGTGGGTTCGGTAACGGTTCATTTTGTACAGGTCAGGTCGGGTTGACCCAAAAGACCTTTTGTGCAAAACCTTCAAATTTTAGTAAACTATTAGTGTGGGTCAAATACGTTTACAAAAACAAATCTGATTTTTTGGATGAATGATTTATGAGGTTTAATGCATTAGTAATACACTTTGGACAGTTTTTGACCCGTTAATCCGTTAGGCTCATTTGACCCGTTAAAGAAGTAAGATAACCCAAATCAACCCATTCAAACGAAAATGTTCCTAAATTTCCCCGTCTATTTGAAAAAAATACTCATACCTGTAAGCATTACTGGTGTAGTACTCTGTGACAAATCCAATAATAAGGCCAGCCCATAAACCAACGGCAACGCATAAGAACAATTGCCTGCAAACACAACTCAGTGAGTCCATAAATGCATTATTTTTTCTTAAAAATGTCCATACACATCCAAATACTATTTTATACAGTCGAGATTATCACATCTGTTTATCTAATTCTGATTCTGATTATTAATCATCACATGAAGCTTACCAGTTTTTAACTTCTTTTTGGACTCCGAAATCGAAGATGGTGAAGGAGTAAGGAAGGGCAATCCAACTAACAACTGCTATACCAATCGTCATTAAAGCAGTGGAAATAATGAGTTGGTATTTCAAAGCGGGTTCGATTTCCTTTACGGTTTTGACTTCGAAAAAGTCAGTGGCAAATAAGGTGGTGAGCAAACAAACAATTATGCCAACTGAGCTGATGAGAAGGGGGTACATCATTGCAGTAAAATCATGATTGTTTCCGAATGAGGAAATTGAAGCAACAACTAGAGCGGCACATGAGGATTCTGCATATGATCCAAAAAGATCAGATCCCATACCAGCAATATCGCCAACATTGTCACCAACATTGTCAGCAATAACCTGCAGCGCATTGACCAATTAAGCGACTTAATCACCAATGTAAAATATAGTTTTATCTACCCATTTACTACTTACCGCTGGATTTCTGGGATCGTCTTCTGGAATGTTCCTCTCGACCTTACCAACAAGATCCGCTCCAACATCAGCAGCTTTTGTATATATTCCGCCACCAACTCTGCCGAAAAGGGCCATGGAAGAACCACCAAGTCCATAACCAGTTATAGCCTCAAAAAGCCCTTCCCAATCATCGCCATAATAAATCTTGAAAATATTGATCGTAATAAACAACACAAGAAGACCATTTGCAGCTAGAAGGAATCCCATCACAGCTCCAGAACGAAATGCAACGATAAACGCCTTTCCAACACCTTTTCTTGCTTCAAGGGTAGTTCTGGCATTTGCGTATGTGGCAATTTTCATTCCAAGAAAACCGGAGATAACAGAGGTTATGGCACCGAGTATAAAAGATATGGTACTGAAGACAGCAGTGAAAAGAGCAGGCTTGCACATCTTGGTGTTGTCGTATGTACATTGCTGAAAGCTGGTACTAAATCCTTTAACGGATCCAAGAAACACAAAGATTAAAACCGCAAAAGCGATCATGAAAACACCAACATATTGGTATTCGGTGAATAAGAAAGACGTTGCTCCTGCAATATCAAGATAATGAGGTTAGAACTCACAGAAACTCGAATACAAGGCTAGCAAATTCATTATTTTCATGAAATATACTTGTCAAAGAATCAATCATTCAAGTTATGTGCCCTCGCGGTCATATGTGTAAGTATAAATATGTCCATAACCCGAATTCCCAACAAAATTTAACCCCAAAACTGCCTAAAATATTCTAATACTTTTGAAACGTCTACAACAGAAATCAATCAGCTTCTAAGAAAACTGTAATAAAAAACAGAATAACAGATAAACCGTCAAATCGCAAGATTAAAAATTTAAACTTGACAGCAGTCAAATTACATAATTCTTATATTACTAAATTCAAGTAATATAAACTTGAACTTAAATCTTGTTACACATGGACTAATTAACCAGATAAAAATAAGAATAAGTAGAAAAATATCCAACTTTACTCCAAATTCTATAATAGGTCACTTTTAAATAGAGTTACCGAATATATCCGAATATACGTGCATAATTGACGCGTTTTTAATTGATACATACAATACACTTAAAAGTAAGTTGAACCTATTTTAGACCCTTATCCCTACAAAAAAAACTTCAAAGTTAAACCAAGTCTATGCAAATACAAAACTATATGTTACAAATAATATTTAAAAGGGACAAGTGTTTGCAAATTTATTTAACTTTACTTTGAAATCAATATATATTCGACTTTAAATTGGTATATCGTATGTATCTAACTTTCAAAAAACTCGTTACTGTATATCCCAAAACTTCTAAACATGTGACATGGCAAATCACAAACCATAAAAATCTATAACAAAAAAACAACAAAATTAATAAAAAATATAACCTTAGCATTAATATGTATCATAAGAATTTACAAAGTGGCAGAACGTGCAGCGGACAACAACATGCGCCGCTAACCTTTTTGAATTGAGAGTTATATACCTTCAGAAATAGCGTTTTGAATGTCAGCACATTTACGAACAACATCATGATCATTAATCCCATCTTCTTCTTCTCCATCATCAATCAACGACTCCGTAAACGAATTCTTCCCATCAACCGACGATACTTTAACTTTCGAAACCAGAAACCATTGTATCAAAGAGAACACAATCCCGACGACTGCGCATACCGGAATCACGATTTCCGTACCAAAATCTGACAGAATTGTGGTAGATGTCACCATAACTAAAACAGTCAAGAGTGTGTGTGTGTGTGTATGTGTGTGTGTGGAAATGAAAGTGTAATGATATGATATGATATATTATAGATGATGTTGGTTGTTTTGTGTGTGTGTTTGTTGTATATATAGATATAGGTGTGTGTATGTATATATATTGAGGTGAGAGAGAGAGAGAAAGAAGGTGGCGATTTGATGATGATGAGGATGATCGGTGCATGAAGTTTGTGCTTGCAAGTACAAAACTTATCACTTCCATTATAAATTAAATTACTTTATTAAAAAAAAAAATTGGTTACATTAAAATAATTTTAGCTACATTAATTTTTCTTATAAATTTTTATATAACTTTATTTCAACTTTCAAATGAAACTATTTTTATGTATCTCACAAATTAACTTTTTCTAAATGAATGTGTGGTGTGGTAGTTGATTTGATAGTTTATATGGACGGTATGTAAGTTATTATATGTTGGGTCAAGAAAGTGAATGGACGAAGTAACGGAGTCTTCTGTGTGTCTTTGAATAAAGATGATTTTAGTTCGTGAAGGGTCCGAACTAAAATCATCAAGAATAATCCGAAGAGAAATTTTCAGTTGGGGGAACAAGTTAGTTCAGATACTCTGAACTAAATGAAGTTCCTCCGAACTGAAAATAAGCTGAATAATAAGTTAAGTCAACATTGAAGATATCAACTCGGATGCTGAAGACTTTGATTCCGAATTGAAGTGAACTCCCCGAGATGAAATTACGATGTAGACATGTTGTAATAATTAGTTCGTAGTGTTTTATATTTTGTCTATAAATAGTGTGATAGGTTGTTAGAGTTTGTTGTCTTTGAACCCAATCTCTGAAAGAGGTTCCATCGAGCTTGAATGTCAGTTGTAACAAGCTCGATCCAAAACCTGTAACCACTATCAATGAAATCTTAAACAGTTGCGCCTATTGTTTGTCTCAATTTCAGTTTCAGTTTCGATTTCATATTTCCTTCATTTTGATTCCAAACTCAGGTCATGAGATTCCGCATCATGACCTGTTTCAATTCGATTCGCTGAGTGTGTGAGAGTCAAATTTTGGACCTGTCAATTGGTATCAGAGCCAGACAAATCAATTGATTGAATTCGATTGAGTCTGGTTCATCAATTTGACTTGATTCGAAAATTAGGTCAAACTATTAGTGAATCGATGGAGTCCAAAGTGAAATTGAAGAAGTCCGAAATGAAATTGAAGAGCTATATTGAAGGATCTGTGAAGATTTCAAGGTGTTCAGGGTGGATATGGAGTTACACTTATCAGTTCAAAGACCGTTGGTGAAGAGGGAGTGAAAACACGAGTTATCGATTTGAGAAAGGGGTGTGATTGAAGTAGAACGGAGCTCTACGTCACGTCATCAATTTGAGAAAAAGGTGTGTCGTGGAGGAGCTCGTTTGAAAATTAATTAACAGCAAATCACTCTCATGATTGATATGGTCAACCAGGATGAATAAGAAATCTAAGGTTGACCTATGAGCAGAAGAAAAGTGATTTTAGCTGCAGATCAGATACTTACCATGGAGTATCTGATTGTGAAACACCTAAAGAACAGGTGACATTGCAGCTATTCCTCCAGAATTTGTTCAAGATTACAAGAAAGATGAATTGGAGGAAGCTAGACATGGAGAGAAAGTACGTTATGAAGATTGAAGACTCATAACATCATCCAAGGGGGCGACTGTTGGGCCAAGAAAGTGAATGGATGAAGCAATGGAGTCTTCTGTGTGTGTTTGAATAAAGATGATTTTAGTTAGTGGAGGGTCCGAACTAAAATCACCAAGAATAATCTGAAGTGAAATTTTCAGTTCGGGGAACAAGTTAGTTCGGATACTCTGAACTAAATGAAGTTCCTCCGAACTGAAAATAAGCTGAAGAATAAGTTAAGTCAACATTGAAGATATCAACTCGGAGGCTGAAGACTTTGATTCCGAATTGAAATGAACTCCCCGAGATGAAATTTAGATGCAGACATGTTGTAATAATTAGTTCGTAGTGTTTTATATTTTGTCTATAAATAGTGTGATAGGTTGATAGAGTTTGTTGTCTTTGAACCCGGAACGCTCTCAAAGAGGTTCCGTCGAGCTTGAATGTCGGTTGTAACAAGCTCGATCCAAAACCTGTAACCACTATCAATGAAATCTTAAACAGTTGCGCCTATTGTTTGTCTTAATTTCAGTTTCAGTTTCGATTTCATGTTTCTTTCATTTTGATTCCAAACTCAGGTAATGAGATTCCGCATCATGACCTGTTTCAATTCAATTTACTGAGTGTGTGAGAGTCAAATTCAGAACGTGTTATTATATATGTAATTATTGTATTTTTAAAAGTTAGATACATATAAAATAATCATTTGAAGTTGAATGTATATAAATTTAATAGTAAGTCGAATATTTTTACAAATATGTATCTAATCATTAAATAGTAACATATGGTTTTATAGGTATCTCTATACCTTTAGTTATATTTTAATGAAAGTCCTATGGCAAGCAAATGATAAACTAATTGATGAAAACAAAAAGATAGAAAGTGGTTTATGTTAGTGGTGGTCAATACACATGCATACATATAGAAGAGGTTTGAGGGTTTCCCCTTCGATGATAAAACATATTGTTTAATAATATGGTTGTCCTGTTATTTCATGGGTCATGTGTAATAATAAAATATATTATGTTTATAACATAACTAGATTATTGTCCCGCGATAGCGCAAATAAAGATAAAAATTGAATCGTAAATTTTATGTTTATGTAAATTTTAAGTTATTATAATAAGACAATGTTATACGTATAATAACATATATACCTTTACGTTTATATATATGATGTTTATAGTTACTATAACATTTACACATTTACGTTTATACACATGTTATATTCAAAAGATATTAGAATAACAATAAGGTAATTATATTACAAATTGAGAGATTTTATAAATAAATAAGAATTATGTTTTTTTATTTTTGTGGAGATGGAATAAAATAGAGAAATGTAATTATGTATTGTAAAAGGGTGTGAAATGAAAATAGTCTTTGATTACATCATCAATTTGATCTAACGGCTGAAACTAAAGAAATTAACCCATCCAGCGGACCTTACTTCGTCATATGACATTTAAGGCCCTTCTTTTATTATATATTAAAGATCATTTTATATGTATATTTTAAAAAACTTTTTGAAATAAAGTACTTATATACAATTCTCAATGTTAAAATAGTATTATAGATTTAACAAAATTAAATTGTAGTTTTGGTCTTCAATTAAATTTTTAGGTAGCAAACTTAAACCGAATCAAAAAAAAATTAATAAATAAAGTAAGGTCTTGAACGAAAATGACATATCATTGAATTCAATCTACAAGGATTGATTCGACAAACTTGCTTCATCTCGAAAGGAGCAAACACTAGTCCTCGATAATTTTCCATGATTAATGTAAATATACGTGCTCACTTTTTATTTACATCCTATGTAAATCAGTCACGTATAGATAATATTTTGATTTGAAAGTATGATCAGAAAGTGGAATTCGACACTAACCTGTACAAAGTGCATGCCTACGTCAATCATATAAGACGAGCTCAATTATACTCGACTCCCTATTTCATGGCATATAAATATCTTAAAGTAAACTTTCTTTGTTATTATGTTTACCGGTTTGTTTTATTACGAATTTATGATGAATTTGAACTTGTTTAAATAAAACAAAAAAACAAAACTGTAATGCAGTTTCTGGCTCATACTTCCTTTACAAAAATACTCTGTGTTAAAGTAAATTTCCGTAGATTAAGCCCTTCGTCCGGCTCCAGACGAAGGGGTGGTTGTGTAATAGGATAGAAAAGATATTTAATGAATCTACACCATGTTTAATGATACAAATGATTGGTTATTTAATACAAAGAATGTTCCTAGTAACAGATGCTGCGAATTGAATGAACTCGTGAAGTTAATGTTCACCTTCCTATTAACTTCTTTGTATCTCTTTATATAGTAAGCCTTCGGTTATTGACCGGAGGATAATCCTATGGACCGGTCCGTTCCATCGGTCTTGTCCTACGTGTCAGTGACGTGGGTAGACTTTCCTTCGCTCCATTCTGTTGATTGTGACGTGCATTTAATGAAGAGGGGCGTAGGAGACAGAGCGCCGCCCACGCGCTTCTTCATTAAATGCTACCATCCCCTTGTCTTGTCTTCATTTAATGCTGCGCTCTCTTCAATGTTCTCCTTTCCGGCTGCCATTCTCATGCACTTTCATCTCGCCGTTCCCTTCAGTCCGATGCCCTTAATACCATCGGTACTCATCCGGACATAGGTATCGGAAGTGGGAGTTACCCTATCCCAACATCTCCCCCCCTAGCCTAGGGAAGTGAGTATGATAGTGGGGGCCTACTTCTGGTCGAATCTTCTCTAGACTATGATTGTCTGAAGTTGCTACTCGCATTTAAGAGATCATTATTACCTGTTGGCCATTAATGCTTCTGATTTGACGGAAGGGAATGATTGATTGATTTGAGGCGGTTATCAGTTTCCTTATAAATTTCCCTTGATCCTTTTATTTTCATTACCCTTTCAAATCCTTTTCCTTCTCCCTCGTACGATCTCGCCCTTTCTCTTTTCTTATTTTTGATATCACCGATTATGGGTAAGAACGATATGTTAACCACTCGTTGTGCTGTCACATCCGCTTTTTTCTCTGATTTTGTTACTGAGTTTGGGCTGAAATCAGAATGGCGGGCGCACAATCCTTCTAACGACGCCATCGTTACCCATTGTCCTGAGGGGTCCATAGCGATGTACACCCGCTTTTTCGATGCTTCTAACCTTCGAATTCCCTTTACTCGTTTCTTTCTTTCTGTTATTGAATACTACCAACTATGTCCGATCCAGATGAATCCCATGGGGATTTTGAGGGTAATTAACTTTGAGTTGCTGTGCAATGCTTTGGGTTTTCCCGCCACTTTGGCCCTGTGGAGAAGTTTCTTTAGGTTAATCCGTTCGGGGGACTGGTTTACCTTGGAGCGTCGTCCGAGGATAGAGAGCGGGGGATTGGAATGTTTTACTTCCGCGCCTGTTAGTGTGAAGCAATGGAAAGACAGGTTCTTCTGGCTGGATGCTTCGGTGGCACCTATACCGAAACATTGGAGGCCCATTCTGCCCGGTGCCATTCCTGATCCTCCTCCCGTTCTTACCGAAGAAGAAACAATGCGCTGTCAGTTGATTTCTGTAAACAGGATTCCCGTTCGGACTTATTGCGAATCTGTGTTGGTTCTAGGTGGTGTGAGCCGTCATTGGGCTCCTTTGAATCTTAATCCTTCCATCCAGCTGAATGGCGCGCGTAAGTTTTTTCTTTCTTCTTCTTTATTATTATTTGAATGGGGAGGCGAATGCCTGATTTTTTTTTTTTTTTTTTGTATGTATCTTGTAGCCCTACCTCTTCTTGATTTCTTAAAGCTTGACACTTTGAATGGAGTTACGTATCCCATGGTTTCCTTGGAAGAGAATGTTGTTCCTGTCCTGGAGCAAGGTATTGGGGATTTCATCTATCCCTCCCCTGATGTGTGCTCTTTAATACCTGGTGTACCGGCCTTAGTGGTCGATCTTCCCCCCCCCAGCTGTGCTTTCCCCGGTGTCAGGGGTGGCTTCCGAAGGTCCTGGTACTCGAGTTAAGCGACGGAGGCTGTTGCTTGCTAATGGTGATTTTTTTTTTTTTTTTTTTTTTTTTTCGAAATTTTTCCTTTATTGATGTGATTCGTGTGTGGCAGATCCTTCCTTTCACAGTGCCGGATCTAAGATGAATGTTCCTCCTGCCCAGCGAGCCACCTCTTCCCATCCTCTGTCTCTTTCTTCTTCGGATGAGTCAAATGTTGGGAAGCCTACTTTTTCGGAGAGCCGAGGTAATAGTGATGACGAGGAGGAGAAGGGGGAGAGTGTGCCTGTGAACTTTTTTGATGCCGAAGCTGGAGGTTCCCGTGCGCCTCGCTCACAACGTGATGCGGAAGTTCCATCTTCGGCCCGATATAAACCAGGGTGGGGGGTTAAGTGCAATGACGAGATGTTTGAGGCCCATATTTGCCAAGACATGCTGGACTACTTTGCTACTCCTGCCGAATCTATTCGCTGGAGGAGTTTTCCTGATGAGGACTTAGTTAAGCATTTCAATGTTTTGTTGGCCCAGTTAGCCGTAGCAGGTACTGAAACTCGTGGTCGTTTTGTGGCCTCTAGGGATTATGTTGCGCTACTTGAGGGGTTTCTTGCCCAGGAGAAGAGTCGTGTGTCGACCTTGAAGGCTAAAATTACGGACTTGGAAAAAGAGAATGTGAAGCTTCGACGACGTACCAGGGATCAACTCCACAGGGCGGTGCATGGTTTAAAGAAACATGCTGAGGTTCTCCATCGGGTTAAGGACCTTGAAAAGCTTGTTTATGATTTGCAGGAAGTGAACAGTGAATCTGTGATGGGACAGTCTTCCATGGCTGTGGATCCGGGCATGAAACTGGTTTTCGTCGCTGAATGGGAAAGTTTGGTTGGAAAGGTGAAATTGTCAGAGGTTAGTAATGAGGAAGCTATGGTAGGTGTGACTACGGGGAGTGAGAGGATCACTGCTAATGCTGCAGTGGAGGAGGGCATGGCCTCTCTTGCTGATGAGAACCAGAGGCTTCTGGCTGAAAACGCCATGTTGAAGGAAAAGGCTACATGGCTGGTTAAAGACGGTATCAAGTTTTTTGTTGAAAAACTTCACCAGAGTCCTGAGTTTAGTGCGCCTTACGGAGAGCTTGCCACTCTGTTTTCTGGGACCGGGTATACCCTTGGGGTACGCAACGGCTTTCGGCAGGCCCGCTTGAACCTCCCTCTTCAGGCTACTCCTAATTTCGACCCTGACTCCGAGACGAAGCTGGATGAAGCCCTCGAACGGTTGCGCAATCCCTCCTTTCCTTACTTGGAGGCTCTTAGCCATAGTTATGAACTGTCAGTGGAGGATTTGAAGAAGTTGGAGCCTGCTGCTCCGGTTGTTTAATGGAGTTTCCTTAGGTTTGGTATTATGTGTGATGTTTCTTTTTAAAATTTGTATGACTTCCGGGTACTTGTTTGTGTTGTTTTTGTGGATTACGCTTCTGTTATATTAGCACCAAGGTGTGCATTTTCCTTGCATCTTTATTTTTATTTTTAACGTATTAGCGCCAAAGTGCGCATTTTCCTTCTCCGTGTTTCCATTAGTTACTTCCTTTTTTTTTTTTTTATATTTCATCATATATATGTATATGGTTGTTGAGCTGGGAAGCGTCCTTCCCAGAAGAGTACTTAGACTCCTTTTTTTTTTTTATATCTTCACTAGGATATGCGTTCAGACTAGTGAGTGTGAAAATTTCCGTCTCTATTCGAGAGTCGGTATATTTTTGATATAAATTGAAAGTTTACCATCATTACACCCTAATAAAGGTAATCACCTTTTACAACCTTAGATGTAACATATCTTCAACAGGAGGCTTTGTCATATCCGGGGGGTGGTCCTTCGATGTAGAGAGACCGTGAGTTGTCTTTGTGTGCCCGGGATGATGATTCCATCCCTTCTTCCTTCTGGCCGTTTGTTGACGTGGGGGAGAGCATCGGTATCTCAGAGGTGAAACCTGCCGGTATCTGTCCTTTCATGCATTGCCTTGTCCTAAACTCAATTGAGTAACCTTCTAGCTCCTTAGCCCATTTTGCCAGTCTTCCTGATCCATATATCGTTGTGAGCATATCTTCGATGGGTAGTTCGGTCATGACCACTATTGGGTATTTTTGGAAGTAACGGGGCAATCGTCTGGATGTGTGCACGAGGGCCAGTGCCAATTTTTCCTTGGGCGGATACTTTACTTCCGTTGTTCTTAAAACGTTGCTCACAAAATATACCGGCCTTTGGCTTCCCTTTATTTCTGTTGTCAGCACCGCACTTATTGTGTCGTTGGAAATTGCCAGGTATACAAATAACTCCCTTCCTTCGCTCGGGGCCGCGAGGATCGGCAGATGGTTTAAGGATTGCTTCAATTCTTGGAGGGCATCCTCTGCTTCGGTCGTCCAGGTGAAATCCATCCTGTCAATTCTTTTCTTCAATGTTTCTAAAAAGGGGAGTGAGCGTTCGGCTAACCTTGAGAGGTGTCGACTTAAACCTGCCAATCCTTTATTGAGATTCCGTACTTCCTCTGGTGTCTCTGGAGACTTAATCTCTGTGATCACTTTTACTTTGTCGGGGCAGGCTTTGATTCCTTCTTCGGTTATTAGTTGCCCCGCAAAACTCCTCTCTATCACGCCAAACGCACATTCTCTCGGATTTAGCTTCATGTTGATGTCTCTCAATTTCCGGAAAGTTTCATCGATGTCATAGATTATGTCTTCCTCCCTATGACTCTTAATGACAAGATTATCCACATAGGCTTCTAGGTTTCTACCTATTTGATTTCCGAAAGCTCTATCGATCAACCTTTGGTAGACAGCTTCGGCATTTTTCAACCCCAAGGGCATCCTCCGGTAGCAGAACACGCCAAAATCGGTGTGGAATGCTGTTTTATCTTCATCTTCTGGTGCCATTTGTATCTGGTGACACCCCTTGTAGGTGTCTAAAAAGCACTTGTACTTGTAGTCTACTAGGGAATCAATCTTCCAATCTACCCCGGGTAGTGGGTAGTTATCCTTCGGACAGGCCTTATTGATGTTCGTAAAGTCTATGCACATTTTCCAAGGATGACTCCCATTTTTAACGTGCGTTGGATTGGCAACCCAAGTTGGGCATCTTGCCTCTCGAAGGATCCCTGCCTCACTCAGCTTACTCACCTCCTCCTTGCTGATCTGACGATGTTCCGGGGTCATTGCTTTCTTTTTCTGCCGGATCGGTTCTACACTGGGGTATGTCTTTAACCGATATTCTGTTATTTCCCTCGGTATTCCCGTTATATCGCAGGGTGTCCATGCGAACACGTCCATGTTGCTACTGAGTAGTGTGAATAACTTTTCTTTGCAAGATCGCGACAAATGTGCTCCAATGGTAACTGTCTGTTCTGGAAATCCGGGATTGATGACGAGCTTTTCTTCTTGTCCGGGGTCCGTCCCTTGTGGACCATCTGTTTTCATTGCCGAAATACGCCAATTTTCCCTCTGTCTCCTGGTACACACCGTAGCAATACCATGGGGAGTGGGGAATTTCATCAATCCATGGTAGGGCGATGGTATTGCTCCCAACTGATATAGCCCGGGCCTACCGAGGATGATGTCGAACGGGGCAGGTGTTTGGACAACTGCAAAGCTCATCCATTCTGTTCTCATGCAGGGATATTCCCCAAGTGTTAATGGTAGGGTTATTTCGCCCATCGGCCACATCATTTCGTTATCAAAACCCTGGAGCGCCGATACCGGTCTTCTCATACGTGCTTGGACAGACCTTCGGAACTTCCGGAAGAAATGTTCATAAATGACCTCGGTGGAACTTCCAGTATCTACATATACCTTTGGGACAACAGTATTTCCTATCCATCCCTCCACAATGATGGGATCTAAGGTGAGACAGCATGTGCTACTGGGAGGGAAGGCTATTTCTTGGTCCATCCATGCCGGATCTGACTCCTTTCTCTTTAGGGATTGCTGGTTTCTTCTTATCATGTTTACGGTTCGGGTTCTGTTCCCTTGAGAGCCATCGTCTTTCGACCTACGGCTGGTTCTATTACCTTGCGTTGTCCCCTTTTTTATGTCCTTGATTAGGTGTGCGAGTTCTCCCGACTTGACCGCCTCCTCGATTTTCCTCTTTAAGTGGTAGCAGTCGTTGGTATTATGCCCATGATCTTGATGGAACTCGCAAAACTTGTCAGACTGTTTTCTCTCCTGATTTTCGATCATCGGATGAGGGGCCGCGAAGTTTTTTCCCGCTTCTTCTGTTGAGAGGATCTCACATGGGGTCTTGGTAAGTGCTGTATATACCTCCTTTCGTCGGTAGTCGGTGGACACATTTGGTGTGTAAGGATTTGGATAGGGATTTCGGCTACGCTGTTCCGGTTGCTTCCCTTCGTTTCGTTGTGGCCCCGGCCCATCTGTTCGGGTGTGATTCCCAGGTTTTCCGCTTCGGTCTTCTCGGTTGGTTTTGTTAGAACTAGCTTCCCTACTCAGATTAGCTGCCTCCTTTCCTCTGATGAAATCCCTGACTCGCGTCATCATCTCATCTACGGTGTCAGGAATCTTATTATTCAAGGCCTCTATGAGCTGGGTGTTCTTTATAGCATGCATGAAACCGGAGACGCGCATATCCTCCGTAGCGCCTTTGATTTCTAAGCTTTCTTTATTAAAACGCTCTATGAAGGTTCTGAGACTCTCATTTTCCTTCTGTTTAATGTTGTGCATCTCCACCGCCCTTCTCTCGCATCTGCGCAGTTGCATGAAATTACTTTTAAATTTGTGCTGCAAGTCTTCAAAACTGTCCACAGATTCTGTGGGGAGGCTGTCATACCAAAGCCGGGCCGATCCTAAAAGAGTTTGAACAAACATGTGGCACCATACCGGCATGGACCATTGTTCTACCTCCGCGGCCCCGGAGAAGACGCTAAGATGATCATCAGGATCTTGTGATCCATCGTACGTCTTAACGTTCGTAGGCATCTTGATTCTGGGAGGGAATTTGAAGTTTGCGATACGTTTGGTGAACTTAGTGTCCTTCGACCTTTGGTAGGGCTTGGACAAGTCATCCATTTCAGGGACTGATAGGTGGGGCGTATGTCACACGAAGGGCGGGTCTCCTCCATGGTGCGTTGGCCTGTATGGCTGTTGATTGAACTGTGGGGTCTGCACCTGCTGATACGGAGGAGGCTGTACAGGCTGGTACGGAGGAGACTGTACAGGCTGATACGGAGGAGGCTGTACAGGCTGATACGGAGGAGGCTGTACAGGCTGATACGGAGGAGGCTGCACAGGCTTATACTGTGGAAATGGTGTCTGTGGACGCAACATACCAAAGTTAGACATCCCGGTCTCGGGGCGCTGAGCTCCACCCAAGTGTTGGGCGTTAAGGAGGCTAGCAAACGCTCCCTCTTGTCTAACATTGGGTGCTAAAGTGGACTGTTCCCTATCGAAGGTTCTCATAGGCCTCAATAAATGATCCTGGTTCGAATGTGTGTCTGGGACGGAGTTTTCCTCCTGTTCCATGTCTACAGCGTCCCCATAAGTGAGTTCAACGGGGTTTCCTCTTCTCCGTTCCTTCTGAGCGTGCTGGCTCATCATAGCCTTTAGGCTGTCAAAGTTTTTACTTACGAACTCGGGCGTGATTGGGCTTGCTTGCTCGTTTGCTCCTGGGGTGAGGATGGGTGGCCCTGTGTCTTCAGCAGATTCTTGAGAGACAGATTGGGCTATTCCTTCCTCAGATCGATCTTGGGGTGCTTTTTCCATGTTTTCCTAGAATCTGTCGCTGATTAACAACAGGGTCCCACGGATGGCGCCAATGTTAAAGTAAATTTCCGTAGATTAAGCCCTTCGTCCGGCTCCAGACGAAGGGGTGGTTGTGTAATAGGATAGAAAAGATATTTAATGAATTTAATGATACAAATGATTGGTTATTTAATACAAAGAATGTTCCTAGTAACAGATGCTGCGAATTGAATGAACTCGTGAAGTTAATGTTCACCTTCCTATTAACTTCTTTGTATCTCTTTATATAGTAAGCCTTCGGTTATTGACCGGAGGATAATCCTATGGACCGGTCCGTTCCATCGGTCTTGTCCTACGTGTCAGTGACGTGGGTAGACTTTCCTTCGCTCCATTCTGTTGATTGTGACGTGCATTTAATGAAGAGGGGCGTAGGAGACAGAGCGCCGCCCACGCGCTTCTTCATTAAATGCTACCATCCCCTTGTCTTGTCTTCATTTAATGCTGCGCTCTCTTCAATGTTCTCCTTTCCGGCTGCCATTCTCATGCACTTTCATCTCGCCGTTCCCTTCAGTCCGATGCCCTTAATACCATCGGTACTCATCCGGACATAGGTATCGGAAGTGGGAGTTACCCTATCCCAACACTCTGCAATACAGCTTTCTCATAATCTTTTGTTACTAGATTTTACCAAAATGTGTAACTATACAATTTAATATGAAAATAAACTATTTAATTTTATTCCCGCTACATCGCACGGACAATATTTCTTGTTTATGTACATACATTTTTTATCATGTAAGTAAAATAATTTAGAAAAATGAATTGACGTGGCTACTTGTGGATGGATTTGCCAAGTGTCAACAACTCAAACATTATCTTGAAGAAATATCTAACATGTCTGAAAACGATGACCGATAACGTCCCATGATTACTTGTTTTGTCTTTTTTGAGTTGCCCAGGTTTGCCGCAAGTTAATTAATTATTAATATACCAACCGCTAAAAAATATTAATACTACTAATATTTTATTTGATATCCCTATATATATTGATAAGAGCCTTTCTTAAAAGCTCTAAAATATTTTGAAAAGATGTTTATTTTTTAATTTATATTTGTCAGTTGTTTATTTTTAGATATATATTGTTAAAATATAGTTATTTACTATTTGACATTATATATAGATAGTTAAAATAAAACGATTTCTAGAAAAATATAGTTCTAATAATCACTAATTGTTATATTTGAAATAAAATTATTGCCGGTATTTTAATCGATACTTTCTTAATTTAATAAAAGAACAATGGTCATCCAAAAAAGAATTCTATTAGAAGGGCGTAACAAAAAACTTATTTATCAAGTGGGTAAAATAGTACCGTTCATGTAAGATAACATAAAGGTTGTTTTTGTTGAACTGATTTTTGTAGAGTAAAATTTTAGTAAAAACATAAATAGAATTAAGTTTACATTGCGAAATATTATGATGAAACAACTCGTACGAATTATTAATGTAGTGATAGTCAATTATAGAGATAGTCCCACATACACATGTCATTAGTGCTTATTCATACTTTAATTAGCAACAAAATAATTATTGGACATCTTGTTTGTCATACGTCTAATCGTGTTTATAGAAAACAATAATTATTATGTTTTTCAAGTATTTTGTAACCATATATTTATTTTCTAGAGTTAATTACATAATTGGTCCCTGTGTTTGTTCCAAAACAACGGGTCCAGTCCCTGGGTCACAATTCGTTCGGGTCCAGTCCCTGGAGCCTATCTTTGGTTGCACGTTTGGTCCCTCCCTCTAACGTTCGTTTATTTTGGTCGTTAAGTGAGTCATGTGCTTCTCACGTGAGGGCCATTATAGATATTCTTTCTTTTACATGGGTCAGTTATGTATTATTACTATGAAAAAGTTTTAGAGAGAGAAACATAAAAATTTTTAAAGATCAAACCATTTTCTTCAATCCCCCAAAATCCAATTCATATAAGATCAAACAAAACAGAATCATATCTTCAATTAAAAAAAAAATTGATTTTTTTTTCAATTACAACAAGAACAAACATTAATACATAAAATCCCCAAAATCCAATTCAGATGAAAAAAAATTGATTTGTTATACTCCAGTAACAAAAGTAACACATGAATCGAACGAAGCAGGGACCTGCAGCCGAACCAAGGCAAAAGCGGAACGGTTTGATTTTCAAGGACAGTCCAGATTACTGAAACCACCAATGCAAGGTTTCATATCACCGTGAAAGCAATTACAGGTAACCAGTAGCCCAAGCATCTCGCGAATTAATCGACATCGTCGGAGAGATTTTAACGGTGACGACGGCGGTGGTGTTGGACGGAGGTGGTAGTGTCTCCGGCATTTTTATGACTGAAACAAAACCCTAACAGTAGTGGCTATTTCCAGGAGAGGAGGGAGAGGGTGTCTCGGACTGGGATTCAAATTTGATATCCAATTCAGATGAAAAAAAATTGATTTGTTTTTGTATATGAATTGGATTTTGGGGATTTTATGTATTAATGTTTGTTCTTGTTGTAATTGAAAAAAAAATCAATTTTTTTTTAATTGAAGATATGATTCTGTTTTGTTTGATCTTATATGAATTGGATTTTTGGGGATTGAAGAAAATGGTTTGATCTTTAAAATTTTTTATGTTTCTCTCTCTAAAACTTTTTCATAGTAATAATACATAACTGACCCCTGTAAAAGAAAGAATATCTATAATGGCCCTCACGTGAGAATCACATGACTCACTTAACGACCAAAATAAACGAACGTTAGAGGGAGGGACCAAACGTGCAACCAAATATAGGCTCCAGGGACTGGACCCGAACGAATTGTGACCCAGGGACTGGACCCGTTGTTTTGGAACAAACACAGGGACCAATTATGTAATTAACTCTATTTTCTATGTGTATATCATTCGAAAAGGGTTGGTGGTGTATGAAGTAAACTAGTTTTGTAAAAATCATTAACCTTCTTCGAAAACCAATGTGAATATCGTGGCTTATGTGCATAAATTATATGGTTAACCCATTCCTGTTTTGTGTGTGTCACAGAAAAACGTGCTGCTTGAGAATGTTTGGTGGGTAAAAGTCGTTACCTCCTCATCCGAGCATTATCATCTTGCCAAATTTTTATTTGTCGATGAACTATACTTTCAAAATTTAGATCGTAGTTAGTTCCTCGTCTTTTTTTCAATATTTCTTTTCCAATAACTAATAATCCAAATCTTTAGGGGTCCACATTGTTTATTTATTACTAAGTTATAAAATATTTTAGGTCGACGACAAATTTTGACTTAAATAATCTCTTATTAAATATGAAAGGTTTAGGGTTTGATTTCTATCTTAATCTTAATATATAATAAAGAGAGACTTAAAATTTCACTTGGCAAAGTAGTAACCATTAGATGAAAATCAAACTTTAATTTGAACCATTAGATCATTTTGATGATGTCATCATTAATAATTTAATTTTAAACCCTTTACTTTAAGTTATTTAACCCTTATTTTAAATAGTAATAATTAAATAAAACTAATTGACTTTTCTACTTTAAATAAATCTAACACTTGTACTTTAAATTAACTCTAAAAAAATACAAAACATGTTTTTTGTTCAAATAAATACACATTTTTAGTATAAAAAGAAACTAAAATTATTTTATTGCTTTACGTGTGTTTTGCATATAAACGGAAAACATATCATATTAAAAATCTTCTATTTTTTTTTTTGTCTTATTTACCCAATATTTTTAGATTTTTTATATATTATATAAAGAAAATAAAATTATTTTATTGGTTTACGAGTGATTTGCATATAAACGGAAAACATATCACATAAAAAAATCTTCTGTTTTTTTTCCGTCCTATTTACGCAACATTTTATAGAGTAAATGTTTTATTTAACTTCACAATTGCTAACATAATCATTTTGTCTATATGATTAATAGTTTTCTATTAATCTTTTCATATAAGTTATATGGTATTTGTTAACATTATATGTTTTTTGATATAATTCTCCACGTATTAGGCGGGTCAATAAGCTAGTTATATATACAATTGAGAAAATTTAATGGTTTTATAAGTGATTTACTCTCTCTCTCTCTCTATCTCTCTCTCTCACTCATAATATTATAAAAATCTATACTATATATAAAACATATTGAGTGTTTCTCTTAATGTTGAAAATTAAGAATGAAATAACTAAACTATCCCTTCATTTTCTTCTTATTACTAATTGATATCGCTTAATTATTCACATATTTATTCGCGATATTTGTTATATTTCGAGTCAAAATCATGATGGACATGCCCCGTTCTACTTACATTTTGGGTAAAAGTATGAATATAGGTGTTTAACATTGTTATGGAGGATGTAACTTCAAGATATACCGAAATAACGCAAGAAAGGAGCAAAAACTCAAACGGAAGCAATCTGACCTCCCATTGCGACGCAGTGGTAGTTATTGCGACGCAGTGGGGGATTTTCGGACAGTTACAAGTTTTTAGTTATTGCCATCAATTATTGGATGGGAAGGGGTGTGGTGGCGGATTATTAGTGCAACTTGAAGAAAAAAACAATCATCAACAAATTGGAGGAGTTTGGGAGGGCTTGGAAAAGGAATTCTTTGAGCAATTCATCACACAAGCAACAAGATTTTGTTATTCACTTTTGCAATCGAATAAGTTTTCTATTTTATCTTTCCAATTGGGTGTTTATACTCGATCATTTCATCAAACACTTGGTACTATGTTAAACTTTTCTTATGATTCATGTTTAATTTCAATTATGAGTAGCTAACTTCTTAATCGTTTGCTTGGATATGTTACATAATGTTTTGATTAATTCTAGGTTTGAGGTGTTTGGTAGATGTGTTTGTTTGATTGAAAATCCATTTGGGTTTAGATTTCGATTATGATATTAACCTCGAGTATTTGAAAAGAGCTCGAGACTACTAAAATAGTGAACGAAATATTCAATTGATCTTTAATTAATATAGTTTATCGGTATTCGAAAGGAATCGGTAATAGTAGTCGAAATAAACCAAAACAATTTTATGTGAATCAAAACAATTTTATAAACCAAAATTAAACTCAAATCTACTTCTTTTACAAAACTCAAAATTATAATAAACTATCAAAATAACTATCAATGAACAGATGATAATCAGAATCAAAACTTAACGATGTTCAACAATTACATAAACAAACGAATCTACACTTTTAGGATTTCTAGAGCGAGAGAATAGAGAGAGAGTGAATTTGTGTAACGAGCTCAACAATGCAGTATTGATATTGATAGCTATATACATAAAAAGTAAACTTGTCACTTTTGGTCCTCAATCTGTACACATCATACTCCATTAGTCCTTGGTCAAGCTAAATACTAAATCCCAGAAAGCAGCCCATAACTTGATCCAAACCAGCTAAGCCCAACATGCTTTCAAGCCCAAATAATCATTATAAGCTATGTCAAACAACTTAATTCTTCAAAATAAACACTAATCATACCATAAGCTCACATATACAAACACATTCTTCAAAGTAAGAATAACCTAAAAAATGTACATTTTAACAGGTTCCACATTTATGCATTTGAGTAATGATTAGATTTAACGGAGATTAAGATCAACAAAAGATAAGAATTAACAACACGAAATAAGATATGAATATCTAATCAATCAACGTTTAATAAATCAAGGTTGAACGAGTACCAGATTGAAGATCTAACTCAACAACAAACAATGGAGCTTAAATATGGTATGTGAAAATGAAATTACAACACTCAACCTAGTCGTCACTCTTACATTTCTTAAACTCTAAGACACATATTTATAGACAAAGTTTACAAACTTGATAAACATAAAGCACTCAAGGAGGTCACCTATGAATAAACTACACTTGTTAAGTTCTTCCCAATCTTTACTTCATAGTCCATTTTATGAGTTTCATTACGCAATTACTGATCTCTAATACACAATTTGTATGTTTGTCATCGCACTTTATAACACCATGAAGATCTTTGTGTACCAACATAATGAAAAGTAGAGCTTTATAGTGAGTATATGTTTGAAAATGGGGCAAAATGTGGTGGTGAATATCCGCATGGAGTTGTTGCATGTGGCGGTAACTGTGTTCAACGATGGAAAAGAAAATCATGGTCCTCGTGTTGTTGCAGTGGAAGTGGATGATATCGGGCTAAGAAATAACAACGGTGGCCGATTTATAGGGCTAAGTTGCCAATTTAACAAAGGTATGATTGATTTGAAAGAAATATGGAATAATTTTTATGAAAATTGATTAGGGGTTTTAAAGATTTAGAAGAATATAATTGTCACACCCCGCTAAAAGCGGAACGCAGAGTGTTCCAGTTAAAGATATCAAGAGTCAAGGATTACAACATACAACCATAAACAAAACATCGAATCGTATTAATCATGCCTCAAAGTTTACAAAATACGATACAAGATCAAAGAGTACCAAATGTTGAATACAAATACATAGCAAATGTCAAATACGTGGATCATACAGGAATTACATCAAGCAAATGAATTCCAAATACAAATAAATATATGATCCCAAAAGATGCAAGGCATGATCAACTAAAATCCTCAAACTCCTGAAAAAGCGTTAAAAACGACATCAACACAATGTTGGTGAATTATTCGCAATAAGTAAATAAGATTTGACCCAATAAAGATTTAATAAACCAATTTAAGTTTCAAAGCATATCTTGATGTATAACCCTAGTGTGAGTATAGATACCAAAGATTAATATACACTGGACCTGACCACAATCCCCTAACCTAAGGCGATGCAATACCAAAGGCAACAAATAATCATACGGCCATAACATTCACTCGTAGGGATATCCTCTCGAGTAATGAGGGTTGGTCAAACCCATATAGATCTATATATATGCAACCGTGGGCAATAAGCTAACAAGTGTATGAGGGGGGCTTACCCAAGCCTAAAAGCATCCTAATCTAAGGTGATACTAATACACTAGGCATACAAGATATACATCATAACATAGTTCAAAAACGCTTTCCAGCCCAAAATAGTAAGAGAAAAGGGGCTACGAATAACTCACAAAATAAGCTCGGCAAGAGATCGGGTAATAATCAATATGAAGCTAATAATCCGCCGCCTAAGTGCCCTAAATCAATATAACAAGTCTAAGTATCTCAATAACATAGTTCGGTTTAGCCTTGTCGGTTAAGTTTAGAGTTTAAGATTTATTAAAGTATTCCAACGATTTCCAAGTCGAGTCGTGATGACGGTTCAAGGTGACGATGTTCCGCGTCGATAGGGACGATGGGAAAATATCGATAAGTTTCACGTCATATTGACTTTTAGAAGGGAATAACATTCCGAGCCGAACTTGACTAACAGGAACGTCGATTGAAAGGAATACTGTTACCAAAGTTTATTGAAATCGACCAAAGTCAACGTCGAAGATGTTGACTTGGTCAAAGTCAAAGATGTTGACTTGGTCAAAGTCAAAGTCAACGATTGCAAGGAAAAGTCAAAATTAAAGATATTGATTTAGATTAGTCAAAAGTCAACAATTTTGAATAAAAGTCAAAGTCAACGATTTATAGAATGGAAGTTAACTTGACACTTTAAGAGTAAAAATACTTTTATTTTCAGAATAATGTAGTAAAAATGATTCATGACGGTTTTAACAATTTTCCGTAAGAGTAAGTAAACGTTTGATTACATATTCTCGATTAAAGTTTAAGATTGCGATATGTCTTTGAGTCCAAAGACGTTAGTTTGGGCTTATTTGATACTTTTATACATAATAAGTTACTGATATAAGTTTGAGGTCAAAATACGTTACGAGTCTAAGTTGGTGATTAACGAAAAATGACAATTTTGAAGATCAGACCCCCGGTGCTGCGCACCAGGGAGTAGGTGCTGCGCACCGGGGTAAATCCCGAAAACGAATTTTACGTTTTTGTTGCTAACTGTTTCGTTTGACGTTTTAAGGTAAAAGTGTAAACTGATCAAATGTTAGTTTAGGTTCATTTAGCATTTCCCAAGTGTCATATATGTCTAAATGTGTGGTTTTACATATATTTATCATAAATATGTTAATTTCGGTAATTAATGTATCTTTCCGTATTTTACATGTTTTAAGTCCAAACTTTCTGAGATCGATAGGTGTTGGTCTAATATATTAACCTAACCGTTTTCAAGGCTTAAAACCGAATTTGAAAGTAAGGAAATGAAAAGATAAGAGGTTAAGAATATTTTACCGATTTCACCCGCAAGACGTGTCGATTATTGATACTTGCAAGGATTTCGGGAAGAGAGACTTTATGATGGTGGTGGTGAGGAAGTAAAAAGCTCCAAAACACAAAAGGTCCATCATTAATAGAAAGTCTTATAAAGAAGGGAAATAAAGGTTTTTCGAAGGGAACTTTCTTACCAAGTGTTTCAAGATGTCACTTTCACCGAAAGTCACTAGGCTCCAAGGCGATGGGAGGATTCCGGGAAAGTAAGAGAGCTTCCATTTCACACATGAATAGAAAGATGTTAGAGGGGTTCCAAAGAAGAAAGAGATATAGAAATTTTCGGAGAGTTTACATACCCCAAAACCGAACAAAAGTTTCTTCAAGGAAAATCACCGAAACTCTTCATCTTCATGGGTGTCATTGGAATCAAAACTTGGTAGAGACAAGGGAAATAAGATTTATGAGTTAGAACTCCAAGTTAAATGAAAGAAAGGGAGGAAAAATGAAGGAAACCTCAAAGGATAACTTACCGAAATGATGGTCTTTGTGAAGGATTCTTGAGGGATGAAGTTGTAAGCTTCTTAGGTTGGATTTCTCTTCAATACACTAGTGGAAAAGCTCTCTATTCTCTGGAAAGTTTGAGAGAAAGTGAGTCAATTGTGAAGAGAGAATTATGTGACCAAAAGTGAATACATGTTTGATGTAAATGTTAGAGTTTGGAAAGAGAAGTGGTCAAAACATCCATTGAGATCTACAATTAGATCAAATATACCTCAAAGGAGTAATTTGCAGCAGGAAATACGAGAAAAGTGGTTTTGGAATCTCAAGGAATTGACCACAAAGTCGGATTTGGCATTTAACCGAAATTGCACTAGGTGCTGCGCACCACCCTCTTGGTGCTGCGCACCGAGGGTTTTTCATGGCCAAAAATGTCAAGTTTCGTTAAAGGACCAGATTTGTAACAGATTCCGTTAGTTCTCCGTTAAAGGACTAACTTTGTAACAGATTAAGTTAGAGGACTAACTTTGTAATGAAATTTCGAAATATGATTTTTCTTAACCGACGATTATGGCGTAAACACAATACTTTAATAACGTGAGAATACTAGATATTAGGCACTTAGGTGATTCTAAAGCTTCCGTCTCGAGAGACAAAGTAATAAAACACATAAACCCGACTCAAATGCAATAAACGTGAGTAAAATAAAGCGAAATACAAGGGTCCAAATCATTGCGAATAAAAAGAATAATAATCGGTAAATAAAATATACCTCGAAAAGACGGATTGTCACAATAATAGAAGAAAATATGTGGGATTGTGATTTATGAAGTAAGTTCCCGAGAAGTGAAATATTAACCGCTTTTGATCGCGAACAATAAAAGAAGTACGTGGTTGCAGGTCACTATGACCTCGATAACATTACCGAATAAATTTTACATATATACTTATAAAATCTTAAAATATATAAGGAAGGGGCCCGAATTTATTCTCGCGCATGGTATTAAAAATTAAAAAAAAAACCATAATATGTCGCACATGGTATTAAAAATTTCGCCCCCGGTCCCGAATTGTTGCTTTGTATATTCCATTTTTGTAGTAGTGCTTACTCAAGAAATTTAACGTGTAGGTCACCCAATTTCCATTTGCAGTTATGTTTTTGTTTGATTTCATCAACACCGTTTGACTATTAGGGTCAGTATAACGACTATAATGTAGATTCACTAAAAAAAACCATAATATGTCGCACATGGTATTAAAAATTTCGCCCCCGGTCCCGAATTGTTGGTTTGTATATTTCATTTTTGTAGTAGTGCTTACTCAAGAAATTTAACGAGTAGGTAACCCAATTTCCATTTGCAGTTATGTTTTTTTTTTTTGATTTCATAGACACCGTTTGACTATTGGGGTCAGTATAACGACTATAATGTAGATTAACTAAAAAAAACCACAATATGTCGCACATGGTATTAAAAGTTTCTCCCTCGATCCCTAATTGTTAGTTTGTATATTTTATTTTTATAGAAGTGCTTACTCAAGAAATTTAACGTGTAGGTAACCCAATTTCCATTTGCAGTTACGTTTTTGTTTGATTTCATCGACACCGTTTGACTATTAAGGTCAGTATAACGACTATAATGTAGATTAAATAAAAAAAAAACATAACATGTCGCACATGGTATTAAAAATTTCGCCCCCGGTCCCGAATTGTTGCTTTGTATATTTCATTTTTGTAGTAGTGCTTACTCAAGAAATTTAACGTGTAAGTAACCCAATTTCCATTTGTAGTTACGTTTTTGTTTGATTTCATCGACACCGTTTGACTATTAGGGTCAGTATAACAACTATAATGTAGTTTAACTAAAAAAAACCATAATATGTCGCACATGGTATTAAAAAATTCGCCCCCGGTCCCGAATTGTTGGTTTGTATATTTCATTTTTGTAGTAGGGCTTACTCAAGAAATTTATTGTGTAGGTAACCCACATTTCCATTTGCAGTTATGTTTTTGTTTGATTTCATCGACACCGTTTGACTATTAGGGTCAGTATAACGACTATAATGTAGATTAACTAAAAAAACCATAATATGTCGCACATGGTATTAAAAGTTTTTCCCCCGGTCCCGAATTGTTAGTTTGTATATTTCATTTTTATAGAAGTGCTTACTCAAGAAATTTAACGTGTAGGTAACCCAATTTCCATTTGCAGTTATGTTTTTGTTTGATTTCATCGTCACCGTTTGACTATTAGGGTCAGTATAACGACTATAATGAAGATTAACTAAAAAAACATAATATGTCGCACATGGTATTAAACATTTCTTCCCATGTCCCGAATTGTTGGTTTTTATATTTCATTTTTGTAGTAGTGTTTACTCAAGAAATTTAACGTGTAGGTAACCCAATGTCCATTTGCAATTACGTTTTTGTTTGATTTCATTGAAATTGTTTGACTATTAGGGTCAATGTAACGACTATAATGTAGATTAATAAAAAAAACCATAATATGTCGCACATGGTATTAAAAATTTCTCCCCCAGTCCCTAATTGTTGGTTTGTATATTTCATTTTTGTAGCAGTGCTTACTCAAGAAATTTAACGTGTAGATAACCCAATTTCCATTTGCAGTTACGTTTTTGTTTGATTTCATCGACACCGTTTGACTATTAGGGTGAGTATAACGACTATAATGTAGATTAACTAAAAAAAACCATAATATCTCGCACATGGTATTAAAAATTTCATCCCCGGTCCCGAATTGTTGGTTTGTATATTTCATTTTTTTTAGTAGTGCTTACTCACGAAATTTAACGTGTAGGTAACCCAATTTCCATTTGCAGTTATGTTTTTGTTTGATTTCATCGACACAGTTTAACTATTAGGGTCAGTATAACGACTATAATGTAGATTAACTAAAAAAAACCATAATATGTCGCACATGGTATTAAAAGTTTCTCCCCCGGTCCCGAATTGTTAGTTTGTATATTTCATTTTTATAGAAGTGCTTACTCAAGAAATTTAACGTGTAGGTAACCCAATTTCCATTTGCAGTTAAGGTTTTGTTTGATTTCATCGTCACCGTTTGACTATTAGGGTCAATATAAAGACTATAATGTAGATTAACTAAAAAAACCATAATATGTCGCTCATGGAATTAAAAATTCGCACCCGGTCCCGAATTGTTGGTTTTTATATTTCATTTTTGTAGTCGTGCTTACTCAAGAAATTTAACATGTAGGTAACCCAATTTACATTTGCAGTTACGTTTTTGTTTGATTTCATCTAAACCGTTTGTTAGGGTCAGTGTAACGACTATAATGTAGATTAACTAAAAAAAAACCATAATATGTCGCACATGGTATTAAAAATTTCGACCCCGGTCCCGAATTGTGGTTTGTATATTTCATTTTTGTACCAGTGCTTACTCAATAAATTTAACGTGTAGGTAACCCAATTTCCATTTTCAGTTACGTTTTTGTTTGATTTCATCGACACCGTTTAACTATTAGGGTCACTATAACGACTATAATGTAGATTAACTAAAAAAACTATAATATGTCGCACATGGTATTAAAAGTTTCTCCCCCGGTCCCGAATTGTTAGTTTGTATATTTCATTTTTATAGAAGTGCTTACTCAAGAAATATAACGTGTAGGTAACCCAATTTCCATTTGCAGTTACGTTTTTGTTTGATTTCATCGTCACCGTTTGACATTTAGGGTCAGTGTAACGAATAAAATGTAGATTAACTAAAAAAAACCATAATATGTCGCACATGGTGTTAAAAATTTCGACCCCGGTCTTGAATTGTTGGTTTGTATATTTCATTTTTGTAGAATTTCTTACTCAATAAATTTAACGTGTAGATAACCCAATTTCCATTTGCAGTTACGTTTTTGTTTGATTTTATCGACACCGTTTGACTATTAGGGTCAGTATAACGACTATAATGTAGATTAACTAAAAAAACTATAATAAGTCGCACATGGTATTAAAAGTTTCTCCCCCGGTCCCGAATTATTAGTTTGTATATTTCATTTTTATAGAAGTGGTTACTCAAGAAATATAACGTTTAGGTAACCCAATTTCCATTTGCAATTACGTTTTTGTTTGATTTCATCGTCACCGTTTGACTATTAGGGTCAGTATAACGACTATAATGTAGATTAACTAAAAACAACCATAATATGTCGCACATGGTATTAAAAGTTTCTCCCCCGGTCCCGAATTGTTAATTTGTATATTTCATTTTTATAGAAGTGCTTACTCAAGAAATATAACGTGTAGGTAACCCAATTTCCATTTCTAGTTAAGTTTTTGTTTGATTTCATCGTCACCGTTTGACTATTAAGGTCATTATAACGACTATAATGTAGATTAACTAAAAAGAACCATAATATGTCACACATGGTATTAAAAATTCGCCCCCAGTCCCGAATTGTTGGTTTTTATATTTCATTTTTGTAGTAGTGCTTACTCAAGAAATTTAACGTGTAGGTAACCCAATTTCCTTGTGCAGTTACGATTAGGTTTGATTTCATCGAAACCGTTTGACATTTAGGGTCAGTGTAACGAATATAATGTAGATTAACTAAAAAAAACCATAATATGTCGCACATGGTATTAACAATTTCGACCTTGGTCCCGAATTGTTGGTTTGTATATTTCATTTTTGTAGCAGTGCTTACTCAATAAATTTAACGTGTAGGTAACCCAATTTCCATTTGCAGTTACGTTTTTGTTTGTTTTCATCGACACCGTTTGACTATTAGGGTCAGTATAACGACTATAATGTAGATTAACTAAAAAAAACCATAATATTCGCACATGGTATTAAAAATTTCTCCCCTGATCCCGAATTGTTAGTTTGTATATTTCATTTTTATAGAAGTGCTTACTCAGGAAATTTACCGTGTAGGTAACCCAATTTCCATTTGCAGTTACGTTTTTGTTTGATTTCATCGTCACCGTTTGACTATTAGGGTCAGTATAACGACTATAATGTATATTAAGTAAAAAAACCCATAATATGTCGCACATGGTATTAAAATTTCGCCCCCGGTCCCGAATTGTTGGTTTTATATTTCATTTTTGTAGTAGTGCTTACTCAAGAAATTTAACATGTAGGTAACCCAATTTCCATTTTCACTTACGTTTTTGTTTGATTTCATCGAAACCGTTTGACTAATATAGTTAGTGTAACGACTATAATGTAGATTAAGTAAAAAAACATAATATGTCGCACATGGTATTAAAAATTTCGACCCCGGTCCGGAATTGTTGGTTTGTATATTTCATTTTTATTGTAGTGCTTCCTCAAGAAATTTAACGTGCATGTAACCTAATTTCCATTTGCAGTTACGTTTTTGTTTGATTTCATCGACACCGTTTGCCTATTAGGGTCAGTATAACGACTATAATGTAGATTAACTAAAAAAAACCATAATATGTCGCACATGGTATTAAAAATTTCGCCCCCGGTCCCGAGTTGTTGGTTTGTATATTTCATTTTTTTAGTAGTTCTTACTAAAGAAATTTAACGTGTAAGTAACCTAATTTCTATTTACAGTTATGTTTTTGTTTATTTCATCGACACTTTTGACTATTTAGATCAGTATAATGACTATAATGTGGATTAACTAAAAAAAATATCATAATATATGAAATGTGTACCACGTTATATTTTGCAGGGTAGACAATGTTGTAGATACATGTTCTTTTCTTAATGTGTAAATGAATGTTTGGTACTTGTCATGACCCACACAAACATTAATAAGTCGTCTGTCAAAACGTGAACAACGCCTATGTATCAAGATTACCATGGGTGGTAAAATTCAATGAGGGGTTATAACAAATAAAAAAAGATCTATATTTTTGAAATATTAGTTGTGAGTTAGAAACCCTACATATCTTTTTTTTTGGAAACGGCAATTATATAAAAACACCAAGCCCGCCTAGCAAAAGCTAGAAAAACGGGACACCAAGAACATCCAAAGAATTACATACAAGAGGAAGGGTCCGACAACCAACGGGACCAAACGATATTAACAACACCAATTCTATACTTAACCCAACTAAAAACAATAGATACAATATTGTGAAACACCTTTACGGGAGATAACATAATCCCGTTGAAGATTCTATCATTCCTCGCCTTCCAGATACACCACAACACACCGTAACATATCGCCGTCAAGAACAAGGTTTTTAATTTAGATCCTCTCCCCCTACTAACTATCCAACTAACGACCTCATTAATAGATTCGAAATTGATAACCTCCAGATTTAGCCATTTGAAAACTTTATTCCAAACAAAAATGGCAAAAGGACAATATTTAAGGGTTTGTTTAGCCATTTGAAACCTCCAGAAACCCTACATATCTATCTTATATATCTACTAATATATATTTAACACATTTAAGTATTATATCAAATGTATTAAATGAATATAAATATTTTCTTTTTATTTTCAATGCATTTAGTACAATATTTAAGGGTTTGTTTATCGATAGAATTCGAATGGGTATTGGAATATATATAGGTTTGAAAGAAAATATAAAAATTATATTTACATCTTAAATATATTTTTTTTCATATGATATTTTAAAATAAAATTATTATTTTAATTGATGTGAAGAGAGAGATATAGAGAACAAGAATGGAATCCATAAAAAAAATATGCAAACCCACCTAAAAGGTTGGGTTTAGGTTTATGGATTTAATACTTATTGATTTGACTTTCTAAATTTTTTTTTTTTTTTTTACGGCGTTGTGATTGATTCGAAGCAACAGAAGCTCGAACTCAAGACCTCTTTTTAGGGGAGAACAACTTCCTACCAATAAGACAAACCTTCATTGACATTTAACTTTCTAAATATCAAACAAATATATTCAATCACTTAAATTCATTCCATTATATTAAAAATCACCAAACATAACACATCCTAAATACTTTAGACATATTAATAGGTATATAAAATAGGTCTGTATATTATTTGTCATAAAATTAACCTTAAAATTCTTAGAATATTTGTTCTTTTATTGAATGAATTTAATAATTACTAATTAATAGTGATCAATATTCTTTGACATATTATATGACCCACATGCATTAAAATTTAAAAAAAAATCATACTGCGAACACATGAACAACGCCAATGTAGACCCATACACAAATTTTATTTTGAACCTTTCCATAATTTCTCAAGATTTTTGCTATTTAAGGAAGTTTGCAGATTCAGATTCCATATCCTCACAACATAACAAACTTTAAAATATTCTCTTTTAGTATATTTAGATTTTGTTGCTTTCAATGGAGCCTTCTTTAGCATCCATCCATGTTTTGGTCACTAAGCTGAAGGAAGAGATGTTTTCAGAAACGAAAATAGAGAATGTTTACTCGTGTGTTTCGCCATCTGCCTATGACACTGCATGGTTAGCGATGATTAATCACCCACTTGAACATGATACCCCGTTGTTTAGCGGATGCCTTGAATGGTTACTCAATAACCAAAAGAAAGGAGGGTATTGGGGAGAATCGGTTGATGGTGATCTTCCTACCATCGATGCTCTTCCTGCTACTCTTGTTTGCATCGTTGTCCTCCAAAAATGGGGAATCGGATCCCAAAACATAGAAAAAGGTATGTGGTGGTGAAAGTTGAAATGGTAACTTTTACCTGAAGACATAAGAAAAAGAACGTATGTACGAGAAGAATGATTTAATTCGTACAATATGTTATATTTAGCAAATAGTTGTCTTGAAATATATATATATGTCATATTCATATGTTTTGAAGTTAAACATTTTTGAAAACTATATTGAAAGTTTGAAGTTTATACATGCAAACATGGAGGAGATGCTTAATGAAAACCTTCAACATCTCCCTCGATGGTTCATCATTGTTTTCCCCGCAACCATTGAACTTGCGATATCATCGGGTGTAGAACTTTATTTCTCAGATCACATGAAGTCCCTTATATCTCAGATATCCGATAGAAGGCAACAACTTCTTTGCATGTAAGCAACTAAGCACATCATTATTTTTTGCCTCAATGACTTGATTTTACAAATTCAAATTCAAAGCTTTAGAGGTTGAATATATTAATTATCTCGATCTCTCTTTCTATTCAAGAATCGAAAATGACCATTTTTTGTAGGGAAGAGACGGTTGACGAATGGCAGTACCCTCCATTGCTTGCTTACTTAGAGACATTTCCATCAACAAAGCATAACCACTACGCCAAAATTGGCCTTTAGGGACTACGGATGTCGTCCCGAAAAACCACGAATGTAGTCCCGAAAGCCCGAAATTGGCCTTTAGGGACGACATGTAGTCCCCAGAAGCGTAGTCGCGACTGCTCCGTCGCAATAGATTTCGGGGACGAGATTTTTGACTTTTAGGGACGGCGCGTTGACCGGCCACGTCGTCGTTTTTTAATGTGGGACGATACTTTTCGGGACTACTCTATGTCCCTTGAAACTGTTCGAAAGGTCGAGCGAAATAGCTTTCGGGACTACAACGTAGTCCCAAAAGATTATTTTGAAACTTATAAGGACGGGGTTTTCGGGACTACATGTAATCCCTAAAAGTTTTGGCCAAATTTATAGGGACCATGTTTTCGGGACTACATGTTGTCGCAAAAGATTTTTTCGAAACTTATAAGGACAGGGTTTTCGGGACTACATGTTATCCCTAAAAGTTCTGGCCAAATTTATAGGGACAATATTTTTGGGACTACATTCCACCCTAACAAATTTGGACTAAACCTTTGGAGCATAGTTTTCGGGACTATATTTTGTCGCATAAAATAAGAGGTACTAAATCTTTATCATTTGACCCTTTAACATTAACAATAACAGGAGCTGAATTTAGAGAAATTAATTCCATTTTATTATTTATTATATCATTTTGAGATGAATTTGAAGATGATGATGATTTCTTAGGTAACTTATTAAATATTTGCTTAATCATTATTAAACATAAAAATACAAAAAAATCATGAAAGCGTAATGGAATCAAGAGATCACAAAAATGGTGGCTAGTATTAGTCATGAAAGCGTAAACAACATCCATAGCCGTAACGGTCTTCAAAACACCACGAGTCTCTTCATAAATCAACCCGCTAATACGCTTCACACCGCCACGGCGAGCTAACCGCCGAATCGTCGGCTTTGTGATACCCTGAATGTGGTCACGGAGAACTTTCCGGTGACGCTTTGCTCCTCCCTTTCCGAGTCCTTTTCCTCCTTTACCACGCCCTGATATTTTTTTGTGTTTTGAAAATTATTTGATTAGTTTGAAATTGGAGAAGTGGGGGTTTATGTAGAAAGTGGAGATCTGAGATGAGTGTTTAGTTTATAAAGGATATTTGATGATGGTAGTGATACAATAGAATAGAAGATCTACGGTGGATATTAACAATCCGTGTGATAAGTTTTAATCAATGGATAAGAAATGCCCAATATATGGCCCATGATCAACAGCAAATGGAGACCATGATGTCTAATATTTCCTTTCTAGATAATACAAAAATTAATATTTCAATCCTATATAATACAAAAACTAATATTTGACTAAAACTAATATTTCCTAAAATTAATATTTCCTCTCTAGATAATCAATATCAAATGAAGACCAAGATAATACAAAACAAAATTACGATAACCTAAAAAGTTGTCTATAACTAATATTTCCTCTCTAGACTATTAAAATACACGATTAGAAATAGATAGTGGCTCGAAATTGATATATCTTCATACTGTGTATACAGTATGTGCACAATAGACTTGATTGACCCTCATAATTGACATATCTTTATACTATGTATCCAGTATGTGCACAATATTATTGATAGTGGCTCATAATTGATATATCATTCATACTGTGTAAAGGTAGGTGTGTGACTTACATTGAAAGGGTAGGCTAGTGGATTTCAAAATGTTGTGTATATAAGGCATGTGAGTTGTATTCATATGCATAGAACAATAATACAACAACAGATGTGGAACTTGAGAAGGATTTTTGAGTTGAGAGATTCGATCCAATCTCATAATTGGTTTGATATTCTAGGTTTGTATTTCTTCAAGGCAAAGGATGTTGACCTCAAGCTTGCACACATGATTAACAATGTGAGTGCTAGGTTAACTAGCACCATTGACGAATACACCGGCTTTATTCAAGAACTCCATGTTCTCCTGGTTGGGTTATCAATAAGGATAAGTCAATTGAGTATTTGCAAGAGTAAACAGAAAGAGACGGTAAATTGCTTCAAAGGTTGTAGGACCTTGAAAAGTTGAAGGGGAATGTGGCCTTTTAACGACCTCTTGTTATGTGTTCCCGAATAAAAATGTGTATGTCAACTTAGTATGTGATTTAATGTGATTTAAGTTGTAGTGTGTTTACCTACGTTGTTTTAAGGTGTGTTTATTGCCATACATATCCATAAACATAAGAACTTTTATTAAAATAAAAGACAAAAACATAAACCGTTACATCCTAAAATGGTTAAAACATGGAAATCGGGGCATCCCCTCAATCTCCTTTATTCTAGCACATTTAACCTAACTAACTACTACTACACACGAAGATTGTCCATTTCATTTAAAAGCTCATGAAGTATTGCAGCTGACTCACACGGGTGGTCATCGGGATTCTTCTCCATGGCTTGTCTTGCCTCCATTGCCTTTATCTTCAAAATTGACCTCATCCTTCCAAGCAAAATATCCACACCCGTAGTCTTTTTCAAAAGGCTGTAAACCATTAAAATAATTATAAAGAATGTCATTTTTAAAGATTAATTAATTATACAACATATATAAAAAAAGAAGTTGTTTGTTAACCTTTGAATCGGGACTTCCGTCGTTTTTTAATGTGGGACGATATCTAAAACTAGTATTTCCACCCTAGACTACTAAAATGCATGATTACTCCATTGTTAATTGATCAATAAAACGCACACAGATGAATAACTTCAGATGTCATGTTTGTCTTTGGGGTTAGGGTTTAGGATTATAGTTTAGGGTTTAAGGGTTTATGAGGGTTATCGTTGTTAAAAGCTTCAGATTTCATGGTTAGGGTTTATGGTTTATCGTTGTTTAAGGTCTAACTTTAGGGGTTTAGGGTTTAAGGTATTTGTTAATTGAAATACGACACGTAAACATTTTCGATACCTTTCAGATATAGGTTTGTTTTAAGTATTTTTCACGTTTATCGTAAGTAGTTACGAGTTAAGGGTTTAGTTAGGTTCCTACAACTAAGTATAAAATTAATTTACAATTATTATATATTGAATACTATTATATGTTATAATATATACAAATAATATCTTAAATAAAATCAATTAATTGATATATATATATTATATATTCGTAATTTAAATATTTTTTAAATAACATATTAGTATAATTACTTTTAATAATATAATATATATAAATTTTTTGATATCAAGTAATAATATTTTAAATAAAATCAATTAATTGATATTTATATATTATATATTTTTAATTTAAATATATTTTAAATAACATTTTAATAATTACTTTTATAAAGATAAACTTTTTGGGACTACATTTTATGGTTTTTAGGGACTACATGTTGTCCCATAAAGTATTTAGATATTTCATTTTTTGGTCATAACCTTTTAGGGACTACACATGTAGTCCCCTAAAAATTCAGTTTAGGCGGCAACTTTTCCCTCCATTTTTTCACTAAGGTTACATTTTTAGGGACAACACTTGTAGTCCCTAAAAGCTTTGTCGAATTTATGGTCATCCCGTAATATTTGTTTATCGGGACAAACACGTAGTCCCGCCAAAATATTAAACCGAACACATTTATCGGGACAACAATGTCGTCCCGTTAAGTTTGAGCGCCAATTTTTCCCTCCAACTTATTTTCGTCATGTTTTTTTAGAGACTACGTGTAGTCCCGATAAATATGTAGCCTAATGTTTTGTCATCTACTGAAGTTTTAGGGACAACTGGCGTAGTCCCTAATAGTTGTTTATCGAGACAGATATGTAGTCCCCAGAAGTTTTGTAAACCAAAACATTTATCGGGACAACTTGTAGTCCCCATAAATATGTAAAATAATGTTTTGTCATCTAGTGAAGTTTTAGGGACAACGGCGTTGTCCCTAATAGCTATTTATCGGGACGGATATGTAGTCCCCATAAGTTTTTTAAACCAAGACATTTATCGGGACAACTTGTAGTCCCTTAAAGTTTGAGCGCCAAGTTTTCCCTCCAACTTTTTTTCGTTATGGTTTTTTAGGGACTACATGTAGTCCCTATAAATAGTAGTCAAAGTTAAAGAAAACATAAGACTCCTTTTTTGTCACGTAGTGAAGTTTCCGGGACTACATGTTGTCCCGATAAACAATGGCGTTGTCCCTATAGATTTTGGTCAAACTTTTGGGCAAAAAAACCCATTTTTTGTCGTGTAGTGACTTTTCGGGACGGATTTTCGTAGTCCCGAAAAATTGTTTGTCCCGAAAGGCCAATTTTGGCGTAGTGAACATTGATCGAGAAACCATAACAAAGCACTTGAGTCATGATGGTTCCCTTTTTCAATCACCTTCGGCCACCGCCCAAGCTTACATTTCTACTGGAAACCACAAGTGCCATGATTATCTGATGAACCTTGTTCAAAAGTGTCCAAATGGAGGTAATAGTACATAACAATATGAAATTTGCTCGCGAGCTTTTCTACTTATGTTCTTGTTTTACACCTACAGTTCCACAAAAGTATCCTATGGATGAAGAACTAGTTGCGCTCAGCATGGTTGACCAAGTTCACAAGCTTGGTTTATCTCAGTATTTTACTGAGGAAGTTGAGAGTATCCTCACAAAAGTTTACAGGTGATATATCGTTACATGGAAGAAGTACTATCAAACCCTTATTCGACGTTGCCATAAATGTGTCATATAATTTCATACAAAATAATGTTCAGGAGTTACATGGACAAAGAATCATTGCAAGAAAATAGGAGATGTATAGCAGAAAAACTATACAAGGACTCCTTAGCTTTTCGACTTTTTCGACTTCATGGGCATAATATATCTCCAAGTAAGTAATCTTAATACAATTTTTGAATTTTCCCAATTTTTGAGTTATCCCTTGATTGGTACTACCTTCATTTGTTTCAGGGAGTTTCTGTTGGTTCTTATATGACAACGAAATCGTGCATCATTTGGAGAACAACTCTGGACAGTTTAAAAGCTTACTTTATAATGTTTATAAAGCCACAGATCTTATGTTCTTTGGAGAAAAGGAAGTAGATGAGGCCAGATCATTTTCGAAGAAATTGCTTCAGAAAATTTTGACCATGAAAGAAGACGTAAGTGATGATACCGTCGTCTTACTCCCCAATATATCCAAAGTGGTAAACATTCTCTCTCTCTCTCTCTCTCTCTCTCTCTCTCTCTCTCTCTCTCACACACACACACACACACACACACACAAGTATTTATTTTTTTGTATTTATGTAGATTGATAAAGAGCTAAGCATACCATGGATTGCAAGACTTGATCATCTTGACCATAGAATGTGGATTGAACAAAACAATGTTGGACCTCTGTGGACCGGAAAGGCATCTTTTTATAGGTTATCATGTGGTCACAATATGAGCCTGATGCAACTTGCTGTCGAAAACTACTCGTACCGACAATTAATATATCAAAATGAACTGATGGAGCTAAAGAGGTAGACATATCAAGTGCATCTTGCATACTTTGTTACTGTCAAAATAATAGCACATAGAGCTACACATCTTAACTAAGAAAACTGTAATTGACTTAGCATCACTATAATGTAGCAAGTGAATGCTATGATACTTTTCGCACCTTATTAATTTAGGCTTCTCTTTATCAATTTATTTTATATTGTAGGTGGTCCAAGAAGTGGGGACTTACTGAAATGGGATTTGGTCGAGAAAAAACTATGTATTGCTACTTTGCGATTGCAGCAAGTACCTCTTTACCTCACGATTCTTTTATACGATTGCTCGTTGCAAAATGTGCTATAGTGATTACAGTGGCAGATGATTTTTTCGACATAAAAGGCTCTCTTGAGGAATTACATTTGCTGATTGAAGCTATCCAAAAGTATTATTTTCTTGTTTGTTTGTATCGGGTGTCTATCATTATCAAATTTTTGAAGTTACCTGTTCGATTAACAGATGGGACGGTAAAGGCTTAAGTGGACCAAGCAAAGTCATTTTCGATGTATTGGATGACCTTGTGAGAGATACTGCCAAGACAATTGTCCTTCATGGAAAATATGATGTCACAGAAGATTTTAGAGACCTAGTAAGTGTACTTTTTTTGTAATTATTAAAAACAAAAATTTCTAAGGATTGTATGTTTATAGATACACTCTAATACATTTTCGGTGTAAATCTAAAGTGGAGAGAAACATTTAACTCGTGGTTAACCGAAACTACATGGGGAAAGAGTGGGTACATACCTTCGGTAGATGAATACATGGACACTGGTATGATCTCCATCGCTACACATATATTAGTCTTAATTTCTTCATGTTTTCTGAATCCAAGCTTACCGGAAAACAAAGTCAAACCCCAAAAATATGAGAGCATAACGCAATCACTTATGGCTACTACTCGACTGCTCAATGACATTCAAAGCTACCAGGTCGTCTCAAAGAACCTCTTACTTATACCATTTACATACCGATGACATTAGTTAATTAGACTTTTTCAAAATGCTTATTCATTAGAATATTTTCATTTTGGCAGAAGGAGCAAGAAGAAGGAAAAATGAATCTTGTGTTGCTTCACTTCGAAGAAAAGCGGGATGCAAGTATAGATGATTCAGTTGCTGAAGTAAAAAGGTTTCTAGATGGGAAGACGAAAGAGTTGCTCAAACATGTATTTACAAATGATAATAGTGAATTTCCCAACGAATGGAAGCACCTTCATTTATCGTGTTTCAAGGTGTTTCAAATGCTATTTAACTCTACGAACCTATATGATACAGACGATGAACTGCAATCGGACATAGAGAAGGCTATTTTTATTCCACCAGAGTATGAACTATCCAAACATTTGAAGCCCCAAACAAGTTTACATCCATTACCAAAGAAGCCAAGAATGATTCTAAGAGCTGGAAAAGCTCTAACCCCTCTTCAAAGTTATGGCAATGGTTGTATGACTATTAAGGTTCATCAGCTTCCCAATAAGTCCATGAGGAATGTAAGATCTAATGTGTATTCACCAAAGTTTAGCTTATGCTTCATTTAAGTTAATGAAATGACCCATCATATTTTTTAAAGACGAATATATTAGCTCACCAACAAGAGGCTAAAGGAAAAGGAAAGTATAGTACTCAACGCAATAACTACAAAAGAAACCGTATGCAATGATTTCTGTTCCAGTTCACCCGAGACATTTTATTAATACTACTTCTACTCGTAGCGGTCATATGTTAGATAATGTTATTAGATAATAAGCCCAAACCCGATATGTGGGTTTGGGTTCATTGGGATTTTTGGTCTGATTAGAGTTTCCATTGTATTACTATATATATGTTTGATCATGATAATAATAATCAAGGGGTTTTATCAAATCTATCAAGAAGAAATGTTACCACAAGAAGAAAGCAAACAGTTATCAATCATTATTGATGGGTTGTTGTTTGGTGGGTATATTGAAGAATATGGATGAAGCTAACAGTTTTTAAAAGTGTGTGTTTAAGTATTTAACTCGAACGAACAATAATCACCATCCGAGTTAAAAACTTAGTTTGGTCAGCTTAGAGTCAACATTGAAGATTTAACTCGGATGATGAAACTTCTACTTCCGAGTTGAAGTAAAGTTCGTCGGAGTTAAATCAACATGACGACATAGCTGATTAATAAGTGAAGTATTTACCTTTGAAGAAGAAGATTAAGCATCAAATTTAAATGAAGTGAAGATCTTCAACATTAGAGTTGATACTTAGTGTGTGTTTTAGAGCCCAAAGTGTTTTTAAATAAACACGTGGCTCTAGTTATAATTGATAAAGAGTCTATAATGATTTCTATAAATAGATTGATAGGCGTGTAGAGTTAATTGGATTTGGACCAGGTCTCTCGAATTAGATTTCTTGAGTGCCTTGTGAGCTTCATAGATAGATATTTTTGTAATGGATTTTCCCGCCAAATCATTCTATAATGAAATTAATACATTCTCTAAAATAATAATCATTTATCGATTCGATTAGTGTTTATATTCAATCAATTCATGAGATTCTCCGCTTCATGATTTGATCAGGCATTCGTTGATTCCTTCCGATCCTCATTTTGAAATATCTTGTCAAGTGGTAACATAGCCAGGTTAAATCAATTGATTAAATTTACTTGATTTTTGTTCATCAATTTGACTCGATTCAAATGATTTAGTCAAAGTATCAATGTTTTGTAGAATCGCAGAAGTTTGATTTGGAAATTGAGAAAAGTTATTAAAGAAATTGTGAAGATTATTTTACTAATTTGGAGGAATTGCTATTGAAGTATCAGGTGGATGTTATTGTGTGATTTTGAAGTATTTTAAGTTGATTTGGGGATTATGAGGTGATTTAATATGAAGAATTGTGAAGAATTTTGATTAGATCCGAGATTTGAAGAATTGAAGATTTAGTTCGGATGTTGAAGATGTAGGTGCATTTATGTAGTTACTAGATTCGTATGTAATTAACGTTTATATCAGTCTTTATATTGTTTGATTGAATATTAATATTGAATGTTTGATTAATTATATGCTTGAACGTTTACGGTATTATGAATTAATCAAATATGTGTTTTGTGATGTTTTAATAATATTCAGACTCATTCGCACGGATAAGGATGATATCCGTGCGCATGAATATTCCATTCGCACGAATCAGTTAAGTAAACAGTTTGTTTATTAATTTGTTACATTCGTACGGACGAGACCATGTCCGCACGAATAGAAAGTAATCCGTACGGATGAAGATCACATCCGTACAGATGAAAAGCTGGGCCTATATATACCCAGCTAGAATTCTGCATTCGTAAGTTTTGCTAGGGTTTTCGTTTTCGTGCCGAATTGCTGCTGCTGCGTTTTCTAGTATTCCAAAGTGTTATTAACGTATAAACAATCATCCGAATAGTCTTCCTTAGGTCCGATCTTATCAACTATCGTTGGTTTGATTCCGTTTCCGAAGGTTCCATATTCGCTAGATAATCAATCACTTATTTCCGCTAGGTTATTGATATAACGTTGACTATTAAGATCCTTACAACCCCAACAAAGTGGTATCAGAGCGTTGGTTGTAGAAATCAACGTTCTTCTAGTGATTTCTTTAAGATTTTTCGGTTTATGATTGAAACATTCGTTTGGAATTTTTACGTTCAAAAGTTGTTTTTATTGTTTTAAAACGTTTCTAGGTTGTTTAGGTTAAGTTCTGGGCAGATAGGAAACGTTTTGGTTTAGAAAATCGACCTGTAGATCGAGTTTTAGCAAAACCCTAAAGTTTCAGCGGCGCATACGAACGTAGTTCTTGAAAAGTTCTCATTCGCACGAATAGGAATTCATCCGTGCGGATCTAGGTGTCATTCGTGCGAATCTAAAATTTTTAATTAAAAGTTAAACTTTAGTTCATCCGTACGAATAGGATTCCTCCGTACGAATAGTAACTCATCCGTGTGCATAAATTTGTTCATCCGTGCGAATCACTCATTCGTATAGAGTTTTAGGTTGTTTGTCTCATTCGTACGAATTACTCTCATTCGTGCGTATCTGTATCTCATCCGTACGATTCACAGCAGTTCATTCGCACGAAGGATAAGCAGTTTCAATTTTCACTTTTAAAATGGAATACGCTATGGCTAGTACCAATTCTAAAATGTCGGAGATGTTAATTAATGATGCTGAAACTGGAAGTATAAACAAGGTCCCAAAGCTAATTTCAATGGATGACTACCCACACTGGAAGCATAGGTTCGAAATTCATATCAACGGTTTGGACTCAAAAATGTGGGACATGATTAAAAATGGGTATACTGAACCGATTGGCGAAGATGGAGACCTTATTCCCATTCACAGATATACTGAGGAACAAAGGAAGAGTTATGATATTGAGAAGAAGGCTTATTCGTATCTATGTCAGGCAATTCCTAGATCTGTGTTTCATCAGTACAAGACTTACAAGTTATCAAAACAACTGTGGGATGCTTTTGAGTTAGACTGTGAGGGAAACAACAAGTTAAAGTCAATGAAGGAAAGAGCACTGAAGAAGGAGTTCGACAATTTTACTTGCTTACATGGAGAATCACTGTTCGATCTTATCAGACGTTTTCAACATCTGATTAGTGAGATGCACGGATACTCAGTGGTTACGACTGGTGCAGAACGAGTATAATGTTTTGCTGATGCATTACCAGACAACTGGAATGGGTACATTGAGATGTTAAAGGAAAGTGGCTATCTTGCTCGCACTACTTTAAATGATCTATTTACCAAGCTGAGAGAAAAGGAGCAGGATGACAAGTTTCGTGCAAAGAGAAAGGGACACACTCAAGATCCTTCATTATACTACGCTGATCCCACTCCAGCCACTCCTACTAATGCTCCACTGAAGACAGCTTTTTCTGCTAACACTATGAGTAATTCAGGAAATTCTGGGTGTTCAAAATCAAGCTCAAGTCAAGGTGCTCCGGTTCAGAAGTCTCAAGCTCAAGCTAGTTCAGAATCAGTTGCTACAAGTTTGAAGATCGAGCACTTTCATAAAGGAAATGTGGATGGTGTAAACGAAGATATGGCTATGTTGACCACCTTAGTTGCTTCCTATGATAACTTGTTGCAGGGTAAAATTGGAAACATCAACTTAACTGGTGAAGATTACGAGCAGATTGATCGTGATGAGATGGAACGAATCGACATCATGTGGGGCTTCGCTAATTTGGTTAGGAGGGCAAAGGAGTATGTGAAGAAGACTGGTAATACTATCGGCGCCAACAAGGAAACTAAGTATGGATTCGATATGTCTGCTATTACTTGTTACAACTGTGGAGAGAAGGGTCATTTTGCTCGTCAATGTGAGAAGCCAAAACGACCAAGAACTGTTCAGAACCCGTTCAGAGATCAGCAGAATAGGAATGTGAACCGAAATGCTCCCGAAACAAACAAGAATACTGCTTTGGTGACAACTGGCTCAAATATCTCTACTGGCACAGAGAACTCAGATGTCAAGGCTTTGGTATTTCAATCTGACGAAGGTTTGGATTGGCAATTTCAAATTGAAAACAATCCATCTGATGTTGAAGTCAATGTTGTGAAGATTTTGAATCTCAACGAAGAAAGTGACGGGGAGGAGTCTGTTACATCTGAAGAATCATCTGAGGAATCTTCGGGAGAATCGGAAGCACCAGAGACAAAGAGGGAGTTTGCAATGATGGCAGGTACTGCAGAGTCATCTAAGGTACAATCTGAAACCAAAATCACTCCCTGTTCTAAGTGTTTTGTTTTAGACGAACGAGTAAATGAGCTTAGAAAAGAAAATAACAATCTTATTGAGGAACTTCGTAAAAACAAGATTGTTAAAGGAAATGAAAAACTGTTTTCAGAAAAGAACAAACTTTTGGCTAAACAAGTTAGTGATTTGGAAATAGCGTTGTTAAACAAACAGGACTCCATTAACAAATACTTAAAAGATATTGATCCCCTTAAACGTGAAAATGCTTCTATTAAAATCAGTTTTGAAACTTTAAATCAACAAGTTAGAAGTTATTCCACCGCATCATACCTTTTAGATCATATCTTGAAAGAAAAACGTCCTGAGAATGGGGAAGGGAAACCAGGGGTTGACTACAAAACGTGTCCACCTCCAATATTTAACAAATTGATTAAGGCTCCAAAGGAGGAAGGGGACATTGAATTCATTCTTCAACAACCAGACCCAGCTGTCCAAACACCTATTGTCTAAACACCTACTGTCAGTCCCAAAGTTACTTCAAATGCTCAAAGTGCTAAAACCGAAAAAGTTAAAGAAACTGTATTGGTTGAAGATTGGGTTTCTGACTCAGATGAGGAAGAAAAGGGTTCGGGTTCGGGTCGTCAGTTACCAAATAAAACGGGTTCGGGTCGTAAGTTACCAAATAAAATGGGTTTGGGTTGTCAGTTACCGAATAAAACTTCGAGTAAAACTAAACAAGTTAGCATTTTGAAAAGACCTGAACTTAAAGGACCAAAATTTGTCAAAGCCGGGGAATCACCAGTAGAGGTTGAGACAAAAGCAACTGACACAGTAAAATTCATACCACCTCACTTGAGAAAGACAACCACCAATTCCCAGAAGCCACAAAATGTTCAACAACATAACGGCTTCATGCGTCATAATGCTATGTTCTCCAAACCTCTCACACATCACCGGAGAATGACGCGAAGTTCTCAAAATCTTAACGAATGGAGAACTTGTTTTGATTGTGGGGAGAAAGGCCATGTTAACTATAATTGTCCAAATTTGAAACCAAGGCCTAGGAATAATTTTGACCAAAATAGAATGTCCACTGGAGATCGTTTTTCTAGTCCAAATCGAAACCGATTTTCAAACAATAGGTCATCATTTCCAAAACAAAACAGTGAGTTGCTTCCTGCTGGTAAATCCATACAGCAATCTCCTGTTAAACAAATTGAAAAACGTTCACCATCACCGACTCATAAATCAACTGGATATGTCAAACGTTCTACTCATGAATCACAATCTTGGAAACCTAAGGGTGATGGACCTTCAAATGTACCTGATGGTTCAAAGGGAAAATGGGTGGACTTACAGGTTTTAGGTGGTGATGGTAAACCCACAGCCATTAAGGCTTGGGTTTGCATCGCGAACTAATTTTTCAATTTGATGTGCAGGTCGTCTATGATCCTATCAAGAATACCTGGATTGTTGATAGTGGGGCGTCTAGGCACATGACAGGAAACATGAAATTACTTTCAAATGTCAGATCAATTAAAGGAGGATATGTTTCTTTTGCTGGAGATAGGGGAGGTTTTATCTCAGCCCAGGGATTGGTTGCAAATAACAAGATCACATTCGATAAAGTGAATTTTGTTCAGGCACTGGTCAATAACTTGTTGTCTGTGTCTCAGATTTGTGACAAGAAGTTTAAAGTTATTTTTGACGATTTTCAATGTTACATCATGAGTAAAGACTTCAAGGTTCCCGAAGAATTGGTTATTACAACTTCACCAAGGGTTGGAGATTTGTATGTGCTCGATATGTCGAAGACTACTGTGAATTCGACTGAACATCAAGCTTTTGTCTCGAAAGCTACTGAACGTGAATCTATTTTGTGGCACAAACGTATGGGACACCTTAGTTTGAGAAAGATGAATCATCTGATGCACAAGGATTTGGTTGTGGGAGTAAATGTGAAAGGTTTTCAGTTGCCGGAAGTCTGTATTTCGTGTAAAAAGGGAAAACAATCCAAGTAGTCACATAAAGCAAAGAAATTTCACACGATTGACACTCCACTTGATCTTCTACATATGGATCTTTTCGGACCAATTAAATATGCGAGTGTGGAAGGAGACAAATATTGCTTAGTGGTGACTGATGATTATTCTCGATTCTCGTGGGTCATGTTTTTACGGGAAAAGTCTGAAACATTCGAGAATATCAAGCTGTTGGTTACAACGTTGGAAACACTGTATAAGCTGAAGGTTCGACGATTTAGAACTGATAATGGTACTGAATTTAAGAATCAGAGGATGGAAGACTTCTGCAAGGAACGAGGTATTCAACAACAATTCAGTGCAGCCTACACTCCACAGATGAACGGGGTTGCAGAAAGGAAGAACAGAACGTTGATTGAAGCAGCTAGGACTATGTTAGCTGGTTCATCACTGCCAGTACGTTTTTGGAATGAAGCGGTAGCTAATGCTTGTTACACTTTAAACCGAGTGCTAGTAGTAAAGCGTCATGAGAAGACCTGTTATGAGTTGTTGCAGAAACGAAAGCCTAACTTGCAGTACTTCGAACCTTTTGGAGCTCCGTGTACTATGCTCAAACGTAAATCAGAAAGCAAGTTCGATGAAAAGGCAGTAGAAGGGATATTTCTGGGATACAGCACTCCTAACAAGAGAGTTTGGAATCCAGCTACTAAAGCTATTGAAGAATGGTATGAGGTGGATGTTCAGAAGTATTCTAAACCTATTCCTTCCAAAGGATTTCCATGGATGTTTGACTATGATTCGCTGTTTGAATCATTTAATCTTCCTGAGTTTTCCGATGATGATATTGCAAGGTATTATGTAACGTCATGGTTTTCAAAAATCACATTTTACAAAAACTTTTTAAGTTATAAGACTTTTACACAGCGGAAACATAATAAAACATAATAAAGCGGTTCCTAAACATCTTCATACAAACCATACGTTACTTAGTTACAACATCAAAAGCTTGTCAAAAGCATATAACAAAACTATACGAATGGGGACAACGTCTACCCCAAGCAATCCCGCCTCACCAGGCTAGCGTCTAGCACCCTACGAGCAAAAGACACATTTGAAAAGAGTATCAGCAAAGCTGGCGAGACAATAAACTTAGTAAAGACTATAAAACATTTCATAAAATATTCAACTTCAAAGTCCCAAACCATACTCGCACCCATCGCAGACGGATAGGTTACAATTCAATAAATAAACAATAATAAAGTGAACAAGTAAATGATTCTCATCTCATAATCAAATTACGCACTAAAGTCAATATCTTACGTTTTGGATCCATCTCTTGTCCAAACGTCATATATCACAATTTGGGTCCATCTTATGCCCACACTCATCTTTCTAAAGCGGGGTCCATCTCTTGCCCCATGGGACTACAATCCCGTTCGCTACTCGCACATTCCTGCATGTTATTATAAGCATTGGGGCGCGACTCCCAATCTCTATAATAACCCGAAATGTAGGCTTTCACTACTCCGACGTTGCATACGATGCGTTGTCGTTAAGGAGGGTTCCACGGTGTGTCAACTTATACACCTCCCCACTCCCACGTGATGTATCCGGCTGACCCTCATCTCAATGGTCATACATCACTCCAGCATGAGATTACATCTCAGTACCGCGTGTTACAAGGGAGGTCTAGAATTCCCCGTAACCAACTTTCTTAGGCTAGCACTTTTCTACCTAGTCGGTCAAACTAGGTCAATCTATCTACGAGCAGCTACCTTCCACCCGTAACCCAGGCCTCTTATGCAAAACTATGTCATACTACATATAGTGCATAAAACAATAACAATAAGAAATTGCTAAGACAAAACAAGGCCACAATCAAATATGTACGTCATCTCAATGTATGTCACACCCCGCGTAAATGGCGGAACCGAGGTGTACAGTGTATACGGTATCAGAGATTCAAAGGTTACATCAAACATAAATAATCCATACAAAATCAACATAGATTAAAGAGTTGGAATAGAATACTTATTACAGTCATCCGAATAATATCAAAATACGGCTACAGAGTTTGGGAAACTAAGGAATTACAATAACAAAATAAATTCCAAGCAAAAGTCCCAAGTAGCCAAGCAAGCATAGCATCAAAATAGAGTAACCTCAAATCCCTGAAAAGCGTTAAAATACGACGTCAACATAAAGTTGGTGAATTATTCGCAATAGTAAATAAAAACATAATAGGATAAGAGTTTCAATACGTTTTGACCCAAAAGTGTTATGATTTGAAGATAAGTCTTTTGAAAATGATGTTTCAAAATATACGTGAGGTTTACAAAACCTTTTGATAGAATACTCATACTTATACCATAAAATACCATAATCATTTCATAAAAATACCATAGTCGTTTCATAAAATATCATAATCATATCATACAATAAATACCATGTTGGATAGAATATCAGCTCTAGGAACATACGATACACCTGACCCTTAACAATACTGGCAACTAACCCCACCTAGTGTCTCAAACTAGGTTGCCTCTAAATAATCGGTCATAACATTGCTAACACGGACAGGGCACGCCATCATCAAATATCGTGTTAACAATGAGGGCTTGTTAGACCCATATAGCGCTATATATACGAACCGGCGGCACAAGCTAACAGGTGTGTATACGGGGCCTTGTACTACCACATAGGCGGTACAAGTTGGGTGAGATCATCTAAAGCATTCATATCCATATATACATACCATAATACATACATACCATAAAATACCTTTGTTTAACGCTAATCATGCCCAAAAATGTAAAAAAGGGTAAAAAAGGGCAACGAATAACTCACTGTATAGCAAAGCAATCCAAATCTCTATATGTCGGGAAATACTACAATACCGTCAAGCTCCAACGTCTAAGTGCCCTATACATCACATAAATAAACATGTCTAAGTATCTCTAAGTCTAGTAGGGTTATGCCTTAATGATTAACGTTTTATACGGGTTTTGAAATGACCAATAGAAATATCGATATAACGGAATTACGAGCGTTTCGGAAAGTCAACAGACTAGATACGTGATCCTCATACTTACGTGCACTACAAGTCACGTAAGTATCAAGTTACGTGTTATACGAGAGTTACGGGACAAAACAAGAAGTTACGGAACATAAGGACCATAGTTACGTGAATAAGGAGTCAATTACGTGACTTTCAAGTCACTTACGTGACTTAGACCTCAATTACGTGGATCATAAGGCAATTACGTGCATAAGGGACTAATTACGTGACAAAAGGACTAATTACGTGAACAATTACGTGTCAAAGGGACTAGTTATGTAAATATCTGATACTTACGTGACCAGGGACCAGAGTTACGTGACTTGGGGGTCACGTAACTGACAATTACGTGAGGGGGGGTGTTTGTTACGTGAGTGTAAGTGTTATCTGATCAGTTACGTGCATGTAACTACAGTTACGTGCATGTAACTGGGTTTTTACGAAAAATACATTCGGGATTCGATTTCTGAGTGTTCTAAAAGTCTAAATGACCCCAAATTGGAACCCTATGTCCAGAATATGATTAGGAACAATAATCCTCAATAAAATCTAAGTTTTGACTGTGAGAAGTGGTATTTTCGGGTTTAAATCAAAATAACAAAGTTTAGAACCAAAATGGAGAAATACTTACCCGATCGTGGTGAAACTTGGAGGATAGATGAAGATGATGATGGTGAACAATAATCCTGTCTCGGATTTGAAATTGGACGGTTGGATCGCCGGAAAAGTTAGAGAGAAGGTGGAGGTTTGTATGTGTTTTCTTGAGAGAGAAAGTGAGAGAGAGAGAGTGTGTAGGTGAAAGTGAGGATAGGGACAAAATTTGATATAGATAAGACAAAAATCTGGTTTCTAATGAGACAAAAATGTTGGTAGGATTCTTTTAGGACTAGTCTTGTAATAGAAAAATCCCATAGGACTAGTTTTGTAATAAAATTTCCGAAAGGACTAAAAATGAAATACTTTTTAAACGTTAATCTTAATCATATAATTAAGGCATAATTCCTCTAAACTTATCATAAGAGCATACTAGACTTATACTAAAGGCACTTAAGACTATACGTTCCCGACATAAAGATCCGAATCACATACTATATACCCGATAAACGTAAATACACATAAAATATAAATACGATACCCATAAAATACGAGAAAATACGAATACAATACTCATAAAATACGAATACGATAGCTCATAAAAGAAATACAATAGGGTCAAAACACGAACATAAATAAAACGAATACGAGACGATAGAATAATACCGTGAAATTCGCGAATGTCACAATGTACAACAATAATAGTAAATATTATAAATGTATGTCATCACATTAAACACCAATAAAACACGAGTAGCTACAACTACTCGATCAAAGTACGATTACGTTATCCTGTTAAAATGGTTCATCTTAAATCGATCATACGTCTTCTCATCTTTTAAAACGTATTTACATCTTTCCAAAACGTTTTACATCTTTTAAAACGTTAACTCATCTTTAAAAACATCTTTTGTCTTAAAGCTCGGTTTTTAAAACGATATTGTACTCACCTCAGTCCTCGACAAACGGAATCGCCCGAGCGATGCAAACACGATCAACGTGATCATAACATATCCGTTAATAAGATCGTAAAAACTCATTATTACCAACTTAGGCTTATTTAGCCAAACGCTCATTTAACCATAGAGCCGACCTCTTAACCTTTTCAACATACTCGTATAGACTATATAACACCTCTAAAATATATATCTATAGTTTGAAGGACTGCGATTCACTAACAAACTTTTTACACAATGAAACTCATTTTTTCTAATATAAATTCTGCACAAAACAGCACTAAGTTGCTGTTTTGACTCGCGTTTTTGACCTGTTTGCGAGTCAAATGAGCTTAAACATTCTAAGGAAGAGTTAAAGTACACATGCACACCTTTAAAACGATATATCGTACACCTCCATAGGATATACGATGAGACTTCTACAGCCCTCACAAAACAGCCACTTGCTGTTTTCTGTTTTATTAAAATTTCAACCCAAACCAACCCGTTCGTAATCCAAAACATACACTCGAATTTTGGGTTCTTAAAATCATTTCTAAGACTTAATTACTATATAAATCAACCATCTAAATTCAACGATACACAACCCCAATCAATAAGACTAGGAAAACCATAACATGCAAAGGTTATAAGTTATACCTTAACTTTTTCGAACCGGGTATCGAATCGACCCGAAACGAACAACCACGAAACCCACTCTTGCTTACGCCAAACTGATCCTTAAGCTTCCAGGAGCACGATGGTGCTTTCGGTTTTTAAAACGGTCTACTAATGAACCTTCTACGCTTGATTTTCGGTTGATGGAAGATTTTGTTTTCTCCTTCTCTCTCTTCCCTTGTTTGATCCGCCAGGCACACACACACAAATACAAATTCTGCATTTGCCCACTAACCAAGATGTATATATATATATATATATAATTTCCAAGCCTGACCCTCTAATTTGAAAATTTTACACATAAGGTCCTTTACATCAAATTCATTACAAAATAAGTCTTATTTTAAATATGGGATGTTACAATTCTCCCCCTCTTAAATTGATTCCGTCCCGGAATCAGGCTTCAAACAAATGAGGATAACGATCTCTCATTTCACTTTCAACTTCCCAAGTCGTTTCTGAACCACGCTTGTTCTTCCATAAGACTTCAACCAGTTTAACACGTCTCTTTCTTAACTGTCTCGTTACCCGATCTAAAATCTCTACGGGTTCCTCAAATAATCTCTTATCATCGTAAATTCTCAGTTCCTCTAGCGGAATGATACTCGGTTCCTCGGATAGACACTTCCGAAGATAACTCACATGAAACACGTTGTGAATACCATCTAATTCCGAAGGTAACTGCAACTTATATGCTTGATCACCAACCCTTTGTAGAACCTCAAAAGGACCAATAAATCGAGGACCCAACTTTCCTCGTTTCCCAAAACGAATGATCCCTTTCCAAGGCGATACCTTCAACATAACTTTTTCACCAACCTCAAATGACTTGGGTCGGTGTTTCTGATCAGAATACTTCTTTTGTCGCTCTCTAGCAACTCTCAACCGTTCTCGAGCTATGGCAACTTTATCCGCCGTTAATTGTACAATCTCAGGACCCAAGAACTGCTTTTCTCCTGTTTCTAACCAACAAGTAGGCGTTCGACATTTCCGACCGTATAACATCTCATAAGGAGCCATATTAATGCTCGAATGATAGGAATTATTATAAGCAAACTCCACTAACGGTAAATGTGAATCCCAATTGCCACCAAACTCGATAACGCGTGCCCTGAGCATATCCTCTAATGTCTGGATAGTCCTCTCGCTCTGACCGTCGGTCTGAGGATGATACGCCGTGCTCATATGCACTCTCGACCCTAACTCTTCTTGCAGTCGTTTCCAAAACCTTGAAGCGAATCTACTATCCCGGTCGGATACAATAGACAACGGAATCCCGTGACGTGAAACAATCTCACGAATATACAAATCTGCTAACTTCTCCAGTCTCTCGTTCTCCTTAGATGCCAAAAAGTGAGCACTTTTAGTCAAACGATCGACTATCACCCAAATCATATCTTTACCCCTTACTGTCTTGGGTAATTTGGTCACGAAATCCATAGTAACGTGATCCCACTTCCACTCGGGAATCTCTAACTGTTGCAGCTCTCCATACGGTTTTTGATGTTCCGCCTTAACCTGAGCACAAACTATACATCTTGCCACGAAGTCCGCGACCTCAATCTTCATCTTAGGCCACCAATAGCGAGGTTTCAAATCATGGTACATCTTATTACTGCCCGGATGAATCGAATACTTAGATCTATGCGAATCTTCAAGCAACACTTTCTTAACATCACCGAACTTAGGAATCCAAATCCTAGCCTTATATGTCTTTAATCCTTGTGAGTTCTCCTTAAACTTTAAGGGGTACTTGAACAATCCTTCCTCTCCTAGATTTTCCTCTTTCAACCCCTCGATCTGAGCCGATCGAATTTGATCAACGAAATCCGATATCACAACTAAACTCATAGACTTCAGTCGATAAGAAGATCTTGGTTCCTTCCGACTTAGCGCGTCGGCCACCACATCCGCCTTCCCCGGATGATAACTAATCTCACAATCATAATCAATCAACAACTCGATCCACCTCCGCTGACGCATATTCAAGTCCTTCTTATTCTGAATATATTGCAAACTCTTATGGTCAGTAAATATCGTACACTTTGTACCATATAGATAATGACGCCAAATCTTAAGTGCATGAATCACTGCTGCTAATTCCAAATCGTGCACAGGGAACTTCTTCTCTGTGTCGTTCAACTGTCTGGATGCGTAAGCTATTACCTTTCCCCTCTGCATAAGGACACAGCCTAAACCTGATAATGATGCGTCGCAATAAACTACAAAATCCTCATTACCTTCCGGCAAAGTGAGAATAGGAGTCTCACATAAACAATTCTTTAACGTCTGGAACGCCTCCTCCTGCTTCTCTGTCCAAACATATGGTTCCGACTTTTTAGTCAACTTAGTCAAAGAAGACGCGATCTTCGAGAAATCCTTTACGAATCTCCTATAATAACCGGCTAAACCCAAGAAACTACGGATCTCTGTCGGCGTTTTGGGGGATTTCCAATTCCTAATAGCCTCAACTTTAGCTGGATCAACCTTTATACCATTTTCTCCGATCACATGCCCGAGAAATTGAATCTCACGCAACCAAAACTCACATTTAGAGAACTTGGCATACAACTTTTCGGCCCGAAGCGTCTCTAATAACTCTACCAAATGACGGCGATGATCCTCCACACTCTTAGAATAAATCAGAACATCATCGATAAATACGATCACCGACTTGTCCAAGAAAGGACGACAAACTCGGTTCATCAAATCCATAAATATCGCAGGAGCATTGGTCAAACCAAACGGCATCACTAAAAACTCATAGTGCCCGTATCTAGTTCTGAAAGCTGTCCTTGGAACATCCTGCTCCGCTACTCCAACCTGATGGTAACCGGATCGCAAATCGATCTTTGAGAAATAGCTAGCTCCCTGCAACTGATCTAACAACTCATCTATCCTCGGCAACGGATACTTATTCTTAGTGGTAACCTTGTTCAATTCTCGGTAATCTATACACATCCTCATCGTACCATCTTTCTTCTTTACAAATAACACCGGTGCGCCCCACGGCGACGAACTCGGTCTAATGAAACCTTTCTCAAGTAGTTCTTGAAGTTGTTTCCACATCTCTTTCATCTCTGACGGAGCTAAACGATAAGGTGCTTTCGCGATCGGCTTCGCACCTGGAACAAGATCGATCTTGAACTCCAATTCCCTCGCAGGAGGCAATCCTGGCAACTCATCGGGAAAAACGTCAGCGTAATCCCGAACCACGTCGACATCTGCTAACTCTAAAGCTTTCCCGGGTTTCTCCATAGCACAAGCTAAAAAGGCTACACAACCCTTTTCCCATCCTAGGTCAAAGTTTTAAAAATTCGAACCGCGTCTTTTGCACGAGTCTGAGTACTGGTCTTTGTGCTTAGTTCACTCGCAACGCGGCTCTGATACCATTTGTAACAGCCCAAGCACACCCGTAGCATGATATTGTCCGCTTTGCTCACCGGCGCACGGATTTGTTTCTGACACGTAGCTCGTGCCAAAACGTGTCATGCTAGAAGAGGTATCAACCCCCTTATAAAGAAGGATTCGTTCTCCTCTCCAACCAATGTGGGACGGATGTTACAATCCTCCCCCCTTACAGGACACAGCGTCCTCGCTGTGTACATCGGTTCGGGCCCCGGCTCTGATACCAACTTGTAACGTCATGGTTTTCAAAAATCACATTTTACAAAAACTTTTTAAGTTATAAGACTTTTACACAGCGGAAACATAATAAAATATAATAAAGCGGTTCCTAAACATCTTCATACAAACCATACGTTACTTAGTTACAACATCAAAAGCTTGTCAAAAGCATATAACAAAACTATACGAATGGGGACAACGTCTACCCCAAGCAATCCCGCCTCACCAGGCTAGCGTCTAGCACCCTACGAGCAAAAGACACATTTGAAAAGAGTATCAGCAAAGCTGGCGAGACAATAAACTTAGTAAAGACTATAAAACATTTCATAAAATATTCAACTTCAAAGTCCCAAACCATACTCGCACCCATCGCAGACGGATAGGTTACAATTCAATAAATAAACAATAATAAAGTGAACAAGTAAATGATTCTCATCTCATAATCAAATTACGCACTAAAGTCAATATCTTACGTTTTGGATCCATCTCTTGTCCAAACGTCATATATCACAATTTGGGTCCATCTTATGCCCACACTCATCTTTCTAAAGCGGGGTCCATCTCTTGCCCCATGGGACTACAATCCCGTTCGCTACTCGCACATTCCTGCATGTTATTATAAGCATTGGGGCGCGACTCCCAATCTCTATAATAACCCGAAATGTAGGCTTTCACTACTCCGACGTTGCATACGATGCGTTGTCGTTAAGGAGGGTTCCACGGTGTGTCAACTTATACACCTCCCCACTCCCACGTGATGTATCCGGCTGACCCTCATCTCTATGGTCATACATCACTCCAGCATGAGATTACATCTCAGTACCGCGTGTTACAAGGGAGGTCTAGAATTCCCCGTAACCAACTTTCTTAGGCTAGCACTTTTCTACCTAGTCGGTCAAACAAGGTCAATCTATCTACGAGCAGCTACCTACCACCCGTAACCCAGGCCTCTTATGCAAAACTATGTCATACTACATATAGTGCATAAAACAATAACAATAAGAAATTGCTAAGACAAAACAAGGCCACAATCAAATATGTACGTCATCTCAATGTACAACAATAATAGTAAATATTATAAATGTATGTCATCACATTAAACACCAATAAAACACGAGTAGCTACAACTACTCGATCAAAGTACGATTACGTTATCCTGTTAAAATGGTTCATCTTAAATCGATCATACGTCTTCTCATCTTTTAAAACGTATTTACATCTTTCCAAAACGTTTTACATCTTTTAAAACGTTAACTCATCTTTAAAAACATCTTTTGTCTTAAAGCTCGGTTTTTAAAACGATATTGTACTCACCTCAGTCCTCGACAAACGGAATCGCCCGAGCGATGCAAACACGATCAACGTGATCATAACATATCCGTTAATAAGATCGTAAAAACTCATTATTACCAACTTAGGCTTATTTAGCCAAACGCTCATTTAACCATAGAGCCGACCTCTTAACCTTTTCAACATACTCGTATAGACTATATAACACCTCTAAAATATATATCTATAGTTTGAAGGACTGCGATTCACTAACAAACTTTTTACACAATGAAACTCATTTTTTTCTAATATAAATTCTGCACAAAACAGCACTAAGTTGCTGTTTTGACTCGCGTTTTTGACCTGTTTGCGAGTCAAATGAGCTTAAACATTCTAAGGAAGAGTTAAAGTACAAATGCACACCTTTAAAACGATATATCGTACACCTCCATAGGATATACGATGAGACTTCTACAGCCCTCACAAAACAGCCACTTGCTGTTTTCTGTTTTATTAAAATTTCAACCCAAACCGACCCGTTCGTAATCCAAAACATACACTCGAATTTTGGGTTCTTAAAATCATTTCTAAGACTTAATTACTATATAAATCAACCATCTAAATTCAACGATACACAACCCCAATCAATAAGACTAGGAAAACCATAACATGCAAAGGTTATAAGTTATACCTTAACTTTTTCGAACCGGGTATCGAATCGACCCGAAACGAACAACCACGAAACCCACTCTTGCTTACGCCAAACTGATCCTTAAGCTTCCAGGAGCACGATGGTGCTTTCGGTTTTTAAAACGGTCTACTAATGAACCTTCTACGCTTGATTTTCGGTTGATGGAAGATTTTGTTTTCTCCTTCTCTCTCTTCCCTTGTTTGATCCGCCAGGCACACACACACAAATACAAATTCTGCATTTGCCCACTAACCAAGATGTATATATATATATATATATATATATAATTTCCAAGCTTGACCCTCTAATTTGAAAATTTTACACATAAGGTCTTTTACATCAAATTCATTACAAAATAAGTCTTATTTTAAATATGGGATGTTACATATTACTCTCACCCAGAAGCTTTGGAAGAGCCTATTCCTCAAGATACAGTAACTCCAACGGCGGCTACTCCTCCCAGTGCAGAAGATAATCCTGCAGATTCTCACGCAAATGATGATGATTCAGATTCTGATGGCTCAGTTAAAGTTAATGAGCCGATTGAAAATGAAGAGGAAGTTGCAACTCCTGATGTTAATAACTTGGGTCCTAACGTTGCGATTCCTCCTAATCTAAATGTCGAAGAACCAGTAAGTCAGCTCATGAGATCATCAAGGGCTCGCAGAAACACAAATTTTGATGATTATGAAACTTATCTGGCTGGAGCTCGAACCAAAAGACAGATTCAAAGCGACGTTTACATTGATCTTTTTAAATCTGGGGATGTCACCTACTGCGCACATGCATGTTTTATTTCTCAGATTGAACCAGCTAACGTTGAAGAAGCTCTCTTGGATGACAATTGGATCAACTCGATGCAAGAGGAACTGCTACAGTTTAAGAAGCTAGGTGTCTGGAGGCTTGTCGCTAAGCCAAAAGGTGCCAAGTCATTGGGTTGTCGTTGGGTCCATAGCTGCAAACGGGATGATCAGGGTATAGTTGTCAGGAATAAGTCAAGGCTAGTAGTTCAGGGTTTTCGACAAATACCTGAACTGGATTATAATGAAGTTTTTGCTCCTGTTGCGAGATTGGAGGCAATTCGTATTTTTCTAGCCTTCGCATCTTATAAGAAGTTCACTGTTTACCAGATGGATGTAAAGAGCGCTTTTCTTTACGGGAATATTTGAGAGACAGTGAACGTTAATCAACCACCAGGCTTTGTAGATCCATTACATCCGGATAAAGTGTACATTCTCGATAAAGCACTTTATGGTCTGCATCAAGCACCGCGCGCCTGGTATGAGACACTGGCAAATCATCTGCTCGACAATGGCTTTCGTCGAGGTGTCATCGATTGTACGCTGTTCATTAAGGAAAGAGGTGAAGATATTCTGTTCGTGCAAGTGTATGTGGACGACATCATTTTTGGTTCCACAAATCAAGAGTTATGTAAAGAGTTTGAAGCAGTGATGACAAGCAAGTTCGAAATGAGTTCTATGGGTCCGATTAAGTTCTTTTTGGGGCTACAAGTAGATCAAACTGCAGAGGGAATTTTTAGTCATCAGACAAAATATGTCAACGACATTTTGAAACGGTTTGAAATGTCGGAAACGAAGTCAGCCTCTACTCCCCTATCGGTGAATCACGGGATATCACCAGAAGCTACGGGGGAGCTAATTGATCAGTCACTCTATCGCTCTATGATCGGTTCTCTTATGTACCTCACCGCGTCTCGTCCAGATATTATGTTCCCTGTGTGCTTGTGTTCCCGATACCAAGCAGCACCAACTGTTATTCATCTTCAAGCAGTGAAGCGAATTATGCAATATCTAAAGGGTACTCCAGATTTAGGTCTTTGGTATTCTAATGATGATAATTTTGAGTTGTCTGCTTTCAGTGATTCGGACTATGGAGGTTGCAAGAAGGATGCTAAATCAACTTCAGGAGGATGTCAGTTTCTCGGAACGCGTCTCATCACATGGCAGTGCAAGAAACAGACCGTTGTAGCATTGTCCACGTGTGAGGATGAATACATAGCTGCGGCTAGTTGCTGTTCTCAGGTTATCTGGATTCAACAACAACTGCGTGATTACGGTTTGTCTATCACTACTACTCCTATTTATGTTGATAATTCTGCTGCCATAGCTGTCACTAAGAATCCCGTGCACCATCCTAAAACCAAACACATAGACGTAAAATATCATTTCATTCGTGATTGCTTTGAAAAACATTTAATTGACGTAATTTATATCGAAACGATGTTTCAAAAAGCTGATATTTTTACCAAAGCATTTGATAAGTCTAGGTTTGGGTTTTTACTGCTAGAAAATGGTGTTGTTAAAAAGAGTGATGTGATTGAGGAAGAAAAGTCAGACAAGTAACCTGGTTTGTTTTTGTACACTACGTTAAGATTTTTCTTATTTTCTTTTTATTTTCTTCTTTTCAGTTATTATAAAATTTCAAAAATACAAAAAGATTTTTATTTTTTTAGAATTTTAGGGGGAGAAATAGTTATAAGTCATAAAAAAAAAAAAAAAAAAAAAAAAAAAAAAACGAGGGAAGTGAGGAAATACTGAACTAAAACTGAACATGTAAATTGTCAAAAGTATGTTGAACGTAATGTTTATACATGTCAGTTGTAGGATATATTGGTAGGCTTATCTCACTGAAACTTGACGAAAATTAATCAATTTTAAAAAGGGTTGTCGCAGATATCTAATTTAATTCAAATCATTATGGATATGTCTCAAAGACTGTCTAAATGATATCTTGAGATCAATAACAATTGAGAACACTGTAAACAACACACAACAGTCGAAATTAAATTGTTAAAATATTATGATTAGCTTTTGTCTTGTAGTGTTTGTGGCTTTTCGTTGGATCAATTTGATGATAGTAAATATTAGGCGTAATATCAGAAAATAAATACAGTATGTCAGTATTTATTGAAATAATTAAGGGCCATTTCAGTGATTTTGGAATAACATTCTTGAATGATTTGATCAAGATCAAAGAATTTAAAGAAATTATGTGAACACCAAAATAGACTCAGTCTATTCAAGATCAAATACAAAGTAAGAGATAAGTAAACAACTTCAAAAATACCTTGATGGATGAACAGAAATATAAGGTCGAAAGAATGATCATATTTCGAGCATTCCAAATAAAGGGTGACGAAGTACTTAAAATCTTCAAAAATACCTTGATAGATGAACAGAGTTATAAGGTCGAAAGAATGATCATAACTCGAGCATTCCAAATAAAGGGTGACGAAGTGCTTATTCTCCGAATGGTGTAAATTAAACGTTTTAACGATCAAGAATCACTGGTCCTTATTGCCTGTGCAGTGGATGTCATACTGACATACGAAATAAATATTATGATATTACGTTTGGTATTTATGAAGATAGAATTGAAAAGGCTGAAAAGTTAAGAGGACAAATACACAAACATACTTGCAATTCTAATTAAGATATAATTTTGATGACTGTTAAAATTCAAGATGTGTGTGTTGATTTCTATGTTCAAAATATTGGGAGATCTTAGCGAAATAACCATTTTGAAATAAAATGTCAAGTGAATGTCTGTTTAAGTTTAAGAGGACAAATATACCAATAATCGTCAACTGATGTGTTAATAGTTACTACGAAAAATGAATGAAAATGCTATGTTTCAGTATCAGTCTGATCCCTTATTCGAAAAACACAAAAAGAATGTGAAATTTTCAGTTTTATTTAGTTGTTATTTCAGTAGTTTGTCGTAGTTAAAATTTTCTTTGATTTACCAAAACAGAAAAATACAAAAAGAGTTTTAATTTTTAGTTTTTCGTTATTTTTCATTTTGTTAGTTTTACGGTTACTTGTCGTGACTTGAGACCTAAATGTGAAACAGAGATTAATGTAAAATTCGTAAAGTCATAATTGTTGATGAAGTTTTTGGAATTATGTTTCATTGAGCAAAACGTTTATTCTTTCTGAAATTGATAATTTTATGAGCTTAACGTTTACTGGATGTTTGAGTTTTGAAGATAAGCGAAATATTTGAAGTTTATGAGTTCTACAGCGACGTACGTACGGATGTAAATTACATACGTACGAATAAACGATTCATCCGCACGAATCAGAGGGAAAGTATTGTTTAGACAGAAATTTCTCCTCCGTGCGAATATAGTCACATTCGTGCGAATCAACATCACATTCGTGCGAATCAACATCACCTTCGTGCGAATTTCTTTCACATTCGTACGAATGAGAAACGGGTATATATATGTTTGATATCCGTCTGACCTGTTCACGTTTTCAAACCCCATCCGTCCGAAGGAGAGTAAAATTACACAAAATTTTAAAAGTGCAGGAAAGAGTTTTTGAATCTCGTTTTATTGTGTAACTTTGTCTTGCGAGTACAACCATATAAACCACTTAAGGTATAACAACGGATTGAATGTTTAATCGTCGATTTTAGGTTTAAATAGATTTTAAATCAATCGGTAACTTGTTTGTGTTTGTTATGCTAAATTGTGTTAGGGGTTTAATTAATCGGCACATTGCAAACATGTTGGCATGAATTTTGTGATCAAAAACAGGTGTTTATGAAAATCTAGGTTTTTTGGAAACCCAACAGTTCCGATGAACTTCATTCGCACGAATGTCGTTTCATCCGTGCGAATAAGACTTTCATTCGTGCGAATGTTTCATTCATTCGTACGGATGTTAAATATGTAATTCGTTTGTCATGATTCACTCATTCGTACGGATACATACTGATCCGTGCGGATGAAACTGTTCATTCGTACGGATGGCCAGAACAGAAATTTTTGAAACGTTTGAATTTTATTCTAACTGTTTTGCGCTCGATGTTTAAATTTTTGTTTGCAGGAAAATGGCTGAAATCTCTGCTTCTAATGTTGATACTACAGTGGCACAATCTTCTCAAATTCAAAATACTAGATGGATCGTTGGCACGAAAAATAACATGTGCGCTCATCTCGATGAAACGACACGCAATTCCACTAAATTTGCTGGAATCATTCAATTCTTGAAACGGTCAAGAATCTTCAAGGCCATCTCTACTGAGTGCACGCCTTATCTGACTCATGTATCAGCCTTTTGGGAAAATGCTGAAGTCGTACGTGCAGATGGAAAAGTGCAAATTCAGAGTTCCGTTCATGAGACTGATGTTGTGGTGGATGAGCAAGCAATTCGAGAAATTATTGGTTTTGGGGATGAAGCTAGAATGCCAACGAGGCTGAACAAACACTTAGTCAGAGGATTGTTTCTGAGAGTGAAGTATGATGGGGATATTGAAAAAGGAGTGCTCACGAAGTCATGTCTCAGCATACAGTACAAGTATCTATGCCACGTATTGCAACACTGCCTAAGTCCTCGGAAAGCAGGACATGACGAAATGCGAGAGTCCATTCAGAGCGCGTTTGTCGCATTGGTGTTGAACATTCCATTTAATTTTTCTGGAATGGTTTTGCAGCACATGATAGAGAACTTGGAGCTCAAGAACAAGCATAAGTACTTGATGTATGCTAGATTTGTGCAGATGATCCTGAATGCGAAGATTCCTAACTTGACAAAGAATGATGAAGATGCAATCAAGTTAGACGATATGAATGATGGAACTATGATGCGCATGCTTTCTTACAAAGGCAAGGATGTGAAGCCTACAGAGAAAAGACTGATTGGGCACCTTGCTAATCCTGCGTATGTTTGTCCGGGTAAAAGGAAATGGCGACATGACGATAGTGGATCAGACGTAGAGGATATTGTTGTGCCTCCAGGATCTGATTCCGATGAGGAGGTGATTTCTGCTAACTCTCCTGTTACAGGTACATCGTCATCTCAGGTTGAATTACGAGATGAAGACGATGTCATTTTGAGTGCTGAGCAGAGTCCTCCAGTAAAGAAAAGGAAAGCTGCAGGACAGTCGTTGAGAGATATTATCAGTAACAAAGGGAAAACAACAAAACGTTTCAAGCATGTGAGACGTACTGATCTTATTCCACCTATGACTGCCAGCACAGCAACTCCAGTTACTCCACCTATGGCCTCTCAACAACAGCAAGGTCCTCAACAGAGCGAGCCTATCATGACGACGGCCACGACAACTACAATCAGGAGAGATCAATCGTCGTCGTCAGTACAAATATCTGAGTCTGTTCAGCTCCATACTTTGAATTCCATGTTATTGGGTGTTCTAATGGAACAGCAGCTACAAGATGATGAAATCAAGAGACTGAATGAGCTGATGGCTAAAGGGGAAGCTGAAAGAACTGAAATGTCCAAGAAGATTGAGGCTCAGAATCTCTTGCTTGATTCTCAGAAGAAGTTGATTGAGGATCAAAACAAGGAGTTGGTGCTCTTTAAAGAAAAGATCAAGACTTTGGAGGATGCTACCAATAAAATACAAGACACTATGATTGCGGGGGATGATGGAATCTTCAGACTCAACGCACCAACCGATGCATCTGCTGACCCGGCTGGTGAAGATAGTGAACACACAGAGTCTGATGTTACATAATTACCGAAATCAACAATCCAAACCATGTTACACCCATTAAAACCCTCATTTCCTTAAAAAACCTAGATTTCATTCGGTACGAGTTAGAATCACGGTTTAGATCCCAGCATGACATTACTCCCATTTCACATAAAAAGTCCAATTTAACTTACATTTTGGATATGCATGGGTAATACAGTTTAGTGTTGATCACGACAGAGAAGAAGGAGAGATCGTACATAGCTTGTCCAAGGAGCAGATAGCAGAATTATTTGAGATGAATCCTGATGATGTTATGTCTGACGAATCTGCATCTGCTTCTGATGTTAATCCTCCTGATTCTGAAGCTGATGATGATGAGATAGAGTTCGAGCAAAATGTTGACTCAACAGAACCTATCTATCAGTCAAATGATTTTCAAGATCTTCCAAATGACGATGCCATGTTTAATGTAAATGATGAAGATCTTAACCGAAAGTTAGAGAAACTTCCAACAGCCAGTCAAGCTACACAAAGTCAAGAAGAAATAAATGTCAAGAAAGCTGAATGGCTGCAAGCTATGAAAGAATGTTTCCGCCCACCTCGTCAAGATGTTCAACCTGCTTATACGAAGTGTTACTCCTTAAAAGGTGAAAAGACTGAAGGTCGGATTATAAGTTGGGCATACTTGGAGGATTTGAATGTCTATGCAGTCAAGAGAGAAAGAGGCATAGATTACTTCCAACGCGCTCACGATTTGAAGACGCTGCCATATTTTGACATGATGCAGTTGGCTCATCTTAAGTTGCTATACAGTGAGAAAGATGACAAAGCAACTTGGTTGGAGAAACAGCTTTGGTTTGAGTTCAGAAATAAGTGGAAATTCCTAAGGCCGCAGTATCCACAGATTACCTACTCCAAGGATCGTAAAAATCGGAAAACAGGTAAAGCTGTGAAGCATGTCAAGTATCAAGCGCCAAAGGTGATGGAGAAGATTCCACTACGCCAAATGCAAGTTGGTTTTCATCGAAGATTCAAGTGGTGGTACTATGATTATCGAACCACTGAAGCTGTAATTGTGTTAGAGCGTAGAGGTGTTTGGGAAACACTTCGAATTTTTGATCCGATGTGGATTAGAAATTTGACAGATGATGATATTTACGCTTTGTATCTGTGTCCTATATTCTGTGAAGTCAAAGATATGGATCAAGCCTCACGTTTCAACAAGGTTGTTCGTGTATGTTTTCTTTACAAGATCCATGCTTAAGAGGGCAGATCAAAGACGTGTTTTGGGAAGCAGCAGAGTTTTTTTTTTTTGAAGACTGAAGACATAGAATCTAGTTCCTAGGGGGAGTTTGTAGGTGCATTTATGTAGTTACTAGATTCGTATGTAATTAACGTTTATATCAGTCTTTATATTGTTTGATTGAATATTAATATTGAATGTTTGATTAATTATATGCTTGAACGTTTACGGTATTATGAATTAATCAAATATGTGTTTTGTGATGTTTTAATAATATTCAGACTCATTCGCACGGATAAGGATGATATCCGTGCGCATGAATATTCCATTCGCACGAATCAGTTAAGTAAACAGTTTGTTTATTAATTTGTTACATTCGTACGGACGAGACCATGTCCGCACGAATAGAAAGTAATCCGTACGGATGAAGATCACATCCGTACGGATGAAAAGTTGGGCCTATATATACCCAGCTAGAATTCTGCATTCGTAAGTTTTGCTAGGGTTTTCGTTTTCGTGCCGAATTGTTGCTGCTGCGTTTTCTAGTATTCCAAAGTGTTATTAACGTATAAACAATCATCCGAATAGTCTTCCTTAGGTCCGATCTTATCAACTATCGTTGGTTTGATTCCGTTTCCGAAGGTTCCATATTCGCTAGATAATCAATCACTTATTTCCGCTAGGTTATTGATATAACGTTGACTATTAAGATCCTTACAACCCCAACAGAAGAAACTGTAACTAATGAAAAGAAGGTTGAATATGATGAACTCGAAGCTAAGAATATACTCATAATTCATGTTTGCATGCTATCCAAGTCTAGCTAAGTGTTTTATCAATTCAATTTACTCAAGTTACTTCAATTGATTCAGATGCAAATTCCGTTCAGTAGTAGTTAGTAATGAGGTGATGTGTTGATGCTGTTGTTGTTGACGTGATTGTATTGTTGTTGGTTATAATTTTGAATGAAAATTATGGTGAATTTGGTGGTTTACATGAAAGTGAAGTTTACAAGGTCAACAAGCTATTGAAGAACAAAATGTTTTCAAAAACATGTTTCTTCAAATCTCAATGAATCTGTATTCAGTTTATTTATTCAAAAAATTAAAGTTGATTTGTATGATGAGATCATGAGCTGATGTTGCTGCTAGTGAGTATATTGATGCTTCAGCTCGTAATAGGGTTGAATGAATTTTGATTGTGATATAGGTAATTTAACTGGTTCTGTTGATATATGTGAAGTTCACAATGGAGAATCAATTGAGTAGGAGATTGTTAATTTGAAGAATCAGAAGTTAAAGGAGCTAACTGATATCGCTCAATTATATACATATGTTACGCGATATTTGTTTTGTTTTTCTAGTCAAAATCATGATGGATAATCCTAGTTCTACTTACATTTGTGTAAAAGTATGTATTTAGGTGTTACGTATTGGTTTTGAGGAGGAAACATCGAAATAGGCCAACATAACGCAAGAAAGGAGCAAAAACTCAACGGAAGCAATCTGACCTCCCACTGCGCAGCAGTGGTCACCACTCCGACGGACTGGGGTGTTTTTGGAAGTTACGAAATTTGAGTTAATATCATCAATTATTGGCATGTGAGGGTTCGGTTGTTCACTAATACTACAACTTTTCTATGGTAGGAGATCATCATCGAATTGGGGGAGTTTGGAGAGCTTGGTATTGACAATCTTTAACCATTTCGGACCCGTCTCGTATTAATTGGTCACCGCCATGCCCACATATGAGAAGGTCTACCATTTTCCATTCTACATCTATCTTGAATAGTTGCATCTTTTAGGTTGCGTTTAGTTATGGAAAAAAAATTCTACTTTTTCATTTTCATTTTTCAAGAAAATGAAAAGAGTTTTTTATTTCTAGAAAACCTTTGAAAATTTTGAAAACACGTTTAGTTATCAAGTAGAAAGTAAAAGGGGTTTTCCTTTATTGAAATGGAAAATAGTTAGAAAACTATATAAGTGGGTTTTCAAAAGTTTAGTTATAAATTAAACTACTGAGTTTTCTGTTTTCATGGAAAATTATTTTGAAAAAAACATATTTGAACATGTTTTCTGTTTTCTATGTTTTCTTTGAAAAATTTCCTAGAAAACATTGATAGTTTTTTTTCAACTAAACGCACCCTTAAATTCTCTAAAGAAAAAAGTGTTGGGTATTCTTCTTTAAGAAATATGTTACCTATCCAATTTAATGCCAAAAGCTAGTGTGGCCTTACTGTGAATCTTCCTTTTGAATTTGTCAAGGTTGGTAGCACATATCATTTGATAATGGTCATTTTCTTTTTTGTGGATTGACATGATTACTTTGCACAAAAAAGCTTTCGGTTCTTTTTGATATCTCCACCATCATTTTGCAATAAGAGTCTCATTCTTGGGGTTCATTTTGGACCATTTAGAGCACTCAAAATGCTCATATGCTTTTTCCAATACATGGTTAACATATATTTTAGTTTTACTTACTAGGTCATACGATATCGAAGACTAAAGAAATATTATTGAATTTTCGTTGGCCATTTTCTTACCGGTTGAATATAGAAAACAAAATATGGATGAATAGACTAGTGTAAAATTAGAAGATGGAAGAACCAGTGTGAAGATTATGATGTGTAATTATAAGGTTGTTTAAAAATTTTATAAAGAAAAATCATTTGTTACCATGTTTGCGACTGTTAAATTGTTTTTAGGAGTATTGGAAAATGAGAGAAAAGAAACGATGATAGAGAGAGTTGGAACTTGTCGTGGCGTGGCTCACGCCATTAGATCTCGAGCTCCTGTGAGTGTAGCACGTTTCACTCCGAAGGCTTTTATAATCTATAACATTGAAGATACTCCAATGTGTTTAGTTTGAGGGTTTTGATATGAAGAAATGAATGAAAGTAATAGGTCTTTGTGCTTTCCTAAATTTTGGAAACAATATAGTAAATGAATGGATGATTGTTGATAGTATACAAATAAATAATACACGTTTTAGTTTTTAACTATAGTTCATAGCAATGTCGTTACCAAAAACATATGCATTTAAGTAGAAGATAAGTTTAACGTTTAACTTAGGTTTTAATATTTTTAGACACGCTTAAATGTATTTTTAAAAATTAAACTATTTTAATTAAATAATAATTGCATTTCTAGATAATCGTTTATAAGTACAACACTATTTTATATTTTATGTATTTCAATTATTTAAACGTAGGATGGAGTTGTTTAGCAAGATCGTGCATTTAATGTAGGGGTGTAGATAAAACCAACTTAGCGACTAACAACTTAAATAACCGATTTATCCGAACTAACTGACACATTAACATAACCGGTAGTTCGGTTTTGGAATTTTATTTAACCAGATATTTCGATTCGGTTGTAGAAATACATAAAAACGAAAACATACTAAACGAACCCGATCTATAAATTCTAATAATAAATAGTTAATAAATATTTAGTTTTTACATATAGTTAAGTCCATAACTAGTTTATTCGCGAGTATTTTAGATGTTTTATTTTCAAGGATTAATCGCGGATTCATAACTAGTATGTAACTGATCCTCATTAACTTATATCTTTTTGATAGAATACTATTATGCGATATCTTATTTCCTAGTCTTTTTTTGTTAAGACATGCTTTACACGCTAATTGTTTGCACTTTCTTCTGCTACTAAAAGAACAACACAAATAATGGGGAAAAGAACATAAATGACGGGGAAAAGAGAACGAGGATCGTGCTATCATAGTCTCATTAAACATGTTTAGATAGCTAAATATGGATTTACTTTCTTTCTGCTTTTGCTTACTTCAAAAGGGTAAATTATAAATAACAATGTTTATACAAGTTGGAATGGAATTTAGCAGATTAGTGAAGTTTAATTACTTTCCTTTTTCCAATCATTTGTAACGATTAGCTTATTATGGAGTATATAGTACTAAGAACCACTTAACTACGCACGCGTTATTAAAGACCTTAAAACTATGTATCCAAGTCGAAATTACAATACTTGTAAGGAAGGTGTAATAACTATTAAACAACTCGACAACATGAAAACATGAAATACTTAAACAACTCGACAACCCAACTTATTCAAGGCGAAATTACATTTCTCTAACACATGAAATCTTTATTAAGCACCACTCTCCATATATATTTCTACTCAATCTTCCTGATCACTTTTCGCATCTTCACTCTTCATGTCACTTGAATCCTCTTCACTCATAACATCGTCATGCAAGATCCCCAAGTTACGCATTGTTTTCTGAATAAGCAGATCGATTTCCTGCTTCAGTTCTGGTAGAAAATCATCGTTCTTCAGCTTATAGAGCCTCTTATTATTGGGATTATACACCCTTTGAACTATAAAACCTGGATGGCTTTTACGAGGTGGGAGAGGGTATTCTTCAGGAATTAAATATATCGAACACTTGTGCAAAATAGATTCCGCTGGAACTTCATTTTTGTGGAAACTATAGTATAGTTCCCTTGCACCATTTTCTCCAACGTTTTTACATCTTTTCGATTGCATATCTTCAGGACGGTAAAACCATTGTGCACTCAACATTATGTTCCCATTTGTTGTCGCATTGATATCCTACACATATTCCGTTCATATGTTTAGTATAAATGTCTCGAAAACAATTATACAACAAAAAATATATATGTATATATACCTTTATTATAGCAACATGGGGTTTCATCATCTGTCCTTGAGAATCTTGAGAATCCGGAGCTAAAAACACAGTATCTTCCTGCATTTTCCGCAAAAAAAAAAAAAAAAAAAAATTATTATATTGCGTTATGTAATTATATCTATTTACATAACGATTAACAAAGTTAACTCACGAGCTCGTATGTTTTTCCATTAAAGGTAAGCCCTTTGTAGTGATCTTTTCGACTACTTCCTTCTCCAGAATGCTTAATCGGGCTACCCATTGGCTTTGCGAGCTCAATATCGTGACTACCAGAATGACAATATCTGTTATTCATGGTTACAACTTCTGTATTGTGTATATAGTTTAATAATATACAAAGATTATATTCAGAATTTATATACGACTTAAGTTTACACTTAGTATATTCATACACTCTATAGTCACATGTTACATACACAATGTACATATTTCGAGTGTCACATGTTATATGAACATAAGAAAGCGCCTTAAGCGTTTTCTTTTATCACATGTTCTGTAGACGAAAAGTCGAAAACTATTCTCATCACATGTTATACGTATATGTAAAATATTCTTTTCAGCGATACGTTACATTACATGTTTAATGTATATGTTCTTACCGTGGCAAATCAGGTGTGTTTTTTTTATTAGATTTGGCAGATTTAACACTAGGATTATAGTAATGGCCCAATTAAGATGTAGTTCTAGATGGATGGGCTTATCTTTCTTGATTAGATTTATAAATCTTAGGCATAAGAGAAATGATTGGCGAAAAAATCTGTTTAGTTAATCACAGTTAAACAAGTTTAACGAGCTTGATTGGATCAAATTCTAAACAATGATTGCAACGAGTCCACGACAATATTGATCTTGAAACATATGTAAAATGAACAACGACGCACACAATGTCTTTTCACGTGTTTTATCTTCAAGCCGATATTCAAATAAACTTAGGAAGTGAGCAAAATTTGTAAGGGAGTAAGGGACATAGCTACTTGATGTGACGAGTTCTTGGTGGCAATGTTGAATGCTTTGTCTCTGGATGCATACAATGTGTTACCACGTGCAACACAAGCGACATAACAGGAAAAGAAATAAACAAATATCATGCCCTCAAGTCCTGAACGTGCGAGAATATAGAACACGAGTTCACGTGCCCTCGTGCTGTCACTACACGAGTTTAGATACTTACTTCTTTAGGCGCGCTTTTGAAGTATTGGAATGATAAGCTAAACATACTATATTAACTTACATTACACATTTACACAAGTTCAATTGCACATGAAAAGAAAACTTTACCCAACTAAATATCCTAATATATACTTATTTACTATAAATCGCGTAAAAAGAATTTAAGTAGTTCCTCTAGGAGATAAAAACACCGATAACCAGAGGCGGAGCTATATTAAACCGAGCGGGTTCAATCGAACCCGCTGAATTGAAAATGTTTTAGAATTTTAATGTATTTTTAGTATACTTCGGACTTATTTGGCATATGAATCCGCTCGTTTTACATACAAACATAACCAAATTCTAATCTTGAACCCACTCGAGAAGTTTCCTAGCTCCGCCCCTGCCGATAACCATACTACATATATCATAAGTAAGGGAATTTTGGAAGTCGTTGAAGTATATAGCAGCAAACTGAATAAATCTTCGACAAAAAACCCGCAGAAAAGCATTTTATCAAATGCTATAACTCGGTTATAGTAACACAAAAGATACTAAATTGGCAGTGAAATGATCAAAATCGCTTAATCCATAGTTTTAGATAGATGGGCCTATTTGACCCGATTGATAATTTATATTTTGGCCCATACAATTTCAATTTGTGGACCATATAGAAAAGACAACGACTCGGACACCCTAACACGACACGAATATTTACATTTGTACGAGAATTGAATTCGCAGTCTTTAATTTGACGAATCAGCATATGACATTATCAGATGAGTTTCTTGATAATGTTGTAAATATTTCTGGTTTAAACCTAAAAGTAGGTCATCCAAATGGAACTGAAGCTAGAATTGTAAAAATTGGAAACTTAAAAATTAATATCAATATTGTTTTATATGATGTTCTGGTTGTTTCTGAGTATAGTGTGAATTTGCTATCTGTGTTTAAGCTTGCTAGAGATAGCAAACTTTCCACTGTTTTTAATGAACATAATTGTCTTATTCAGGATTTAACTCTAAAGAATACCCTGAGGACTGGTAGTGTTTCTGATGGTTTATATTACTTTAATGTGTCTAGTGAAGGTAATTGTGCTGTCAATAATGTGCTCAATTGTTGTCTGTCTTTGATATGTGGCATAATAGACTTGGTCATCCCTCTGACCAGGTTTTACATGTTTTAAAAAACTCTTTAAATGTTGTTGGAAGTGTTGAATCTGTTCCTTGTGATATTTGTCATAAGGCCAAACAAATCCAGATGAACCAATTCACCCAAGTGACCTGACTTGTGATCACTCAGTGGAAAGGGTTCTCTGGTTTGTTTGGTCCGTATAAAGTAATAAGCAAGGAAGGAGTTAGGTTCCTAACAGTTTTTGATGATTTCTCTAGAGTTGTGTGGTTGTATATGCTTAAAACTAAGGATGAGGTGGTTCACTACATCCTTGACTTTTATAATTTGATTAACAATCAATTTTCTAAAACTGTAAAAGTCTTTAGAAGTGACAATGGCACAGAGTTTGTTAACAATAGACCGGCTGAGTTTTTTTTACACAAAATGGTATTATTCATCAAACAAGTTGTGCATATACTCCACAACAAAATGGCATAGCCGAGAGGAAACATAGACATCTTAAATGTTTCCAGATCCCTTATGTTTCAAGGGGGCATTCCTCTTAATATGTGGCCTGACTGTGTGCTAACTGCTACCTGTCTCATTAACAAGACTCCCTCTTCTGTACTAAATGGTAAATCTCCATATGAGTGTGTTTATGGTCATAAACCTAACCTTTCCCACCTTAGGAGTTTTGGATGTCTTGCTTATGCTACTGTATTAAACAACTCTGATAAGTTTAGTAGTAGGTATCTTAAATGTATTTTTATTGGCTATTCTAGTTCTACGAAATGCTATAAACTGTTTAATCTTGATCAGAAGTGTACTCTGTTTTTTAGGGATGTAAATTTCTATGAAAATGTGTTTCCATTCAAAATCACCAATGATGATCATCTTGTTTTACAAACTGAGACCACTACTACAAATACCTTAAACTTCTTTGATAGCATGTATAATCAAACTCCTAAAAGTCCCAATGATGAAGGGATTGGTACTGAGAGTGATGGTAGTGGCATTGATTCTATTTCCCATGATAGTTCCAAAGTTACAACTCATGTACATGGAACTGTTGTAAAAGAGAATACCACTGCAACACAGCTTGCTGACACTACATTTGAGGGCAACCTATTTCAAAACATTGATGATTCTGTAATAAATGAAAATATTAATGCTAGAAAGTCCTCTAGGAAAACAAATGTGCCTATAAAATGGGATGATTATGTCTTGGGGGGAAAACACAAGCATGGGGTAGATAAAGTGGTTAGTTACTCTTGGTTAAAAAAGGATATTGCATGTTTTATGTCTAATATGAATAAAAGTGTTGAGCCTAATTCCTTTAAACAAGCTTGTCTTGATCCTAATTGGATTAATGCTATGAATACTGAAATGGAGGTACTTCTTAGAAATGATACTTGGGATATTACTGAAAAACCTATGAACAAAAACATAGTTGACTGTAAGTGGTTGTTCAAAATTAAGTATAAAGCATCTGGTGAAATAGAGAGATATAAAGCGAGGTTAGTTGCTAAAGGTTATAGTCAGAAGTATGGTATTGATTATGAAGAGACTTTCTCTCATGTTGTCAAAATGGTGACTGTTAGATATCTTATTACTTTGGCTATGTGCAATTGTTTCAATTAGATGTTAATAATGCTTTCTTGTATGGTGAGCTTGATGAAGATGTTTATACGACTTTACCTGAAGGTTTCTTTGATAAAACTGATGATAGAGTTTGTAAACTTAAGAAATCCTTATATGGCTTAAAGCAAGCTCCTGGAAAATGGAATGAAAAACTAACTGCAAGTTTACATGAGTATTGATTTGTGCAAAGTAAGTCTGATTATTCCTTGTATGTGTTGACTAAAGATAAAGTGCATATTATGTTGTTGCTGTATGTTGATGATATCATCATTACTGGTAATTCAAATGATGAAATTGTGGCTGTTAAACAGATTCTTAACTCTAAATTCATGATTAAGGACTTATGTACCTTAAAGTACTTTCTTGGTATTGAGTTATTTGAAACTGATAAAGGTGTTTGTCTGTATCAACGAAAATATTGTCTTGAGTTACTTGATGAGTTCTGATTTGTTGGGTTGTAAACGTGTCAGTACTCCTCTTGATGTATATATACCTAAATGTATTTGTTGCACGCCATGTTGCTATAAAAACCTAAATGGTAGTTTTCACTATTCTCAAGATTCTCAAGGATAGATGATGAAACCCCGTGAAACTACCAATATATACCTAAATGTATTTGTTGCAACGCAAAAACTGAATCAATTGATCATCCTCTCTTACACTGTCCAAGATCGGAATACATTTGGACGTCGTTACTTTCGTGGTGGCAAATCACATGGATAATCCCCCACTCCTTCACTCAATTTATTTAAGATAGATATGTAGTATTTTCCTTCGAATATCATAAATCATGGGCTACACCATTTGGATTATTTGGATCTCAAGAAATAAGGACATACTTAGTGACAATGCTTTTTGTTAGAGGCAAGACTTTGAATTGATAAAACGCAATACTTTCACGTGGATCGTTGAAGCAGGGTTTTGTTAAGCACACGATTTTTATGTTTGGTGTTCTCAACTTCATCTTGTAATGCATTAGAGTTTTAGTTTTATTATAAGTTTTTATATTGTTAAGATCAGGTCGAGATTCAAATAGACATGTTATTTGTATGTATTCTTGATGCCATTGTAACTCATAGTATTCGAATTAGTAATATCATTTTCCCCCAATTTTTTTCTAATTAAAACTACGGTCCTTCATCATTTGGTATTATTAATCGATAACCAACCCAAAATATAATAATTTATTGATTAAGTAAAACAAATTTAACCGTAATTATAAGTAATTAAAAAATTTACTTGACCAAAAATTAGGTTATAATAATAATTTTAAGCGAATAAAACCAAACCGATTAAACTATAAACCGAACCGAACGAAAACCAAAACAAAAATGAGTCACATAAGGATACTAAAAAGAAAATCAATCATATTTACATTTCGCACAAGAGTTGATTATTTTCCCCCAAATTTCTCAAACGACCCAAAAACCCTAATAATCTTTGTAGTTAAACCATAGCCGTTAAATTTTTAAACAATACGTATAAGTTTATATATCTATAATCTATAAACCATATATGGGTAAAAGAAAACGAAGAACTGACTGGAACAGAACCCCTTCTAATCATGGTACGCCTTTCATTTATATTACCATTTTCGCACAAATTTGATGATGGGTTTGTTTAATTTTTAGTTATTTGAAATGGGTTTTGTTTTATTTCATCTGGGATTGTTTGTTTGATGGAATGAAAAAGATTTGATTTTTATATTGAAATTGGGATCTTAGGGTTTTTAAGATCAAAATTTAAGTGATCAAGTTAAGAATTTTACAAAATTTAGATCATGGGTTTGGTTTAATTTTTGGTTATCTGAAATGGGTTCTGTCTTATTTAATATGGGTTGGATTCGTTATGTTCGTCGATTTGTAATGAACCAGTAGTAAACCCCTGTTTTGGATAGTTATTACGAAAAAAGATTGATTTAAATGTAATTGACTTAAATTTTGTGAAAAATGGAAGAATGTGGACGTTTTAGGTGAGAAACTCGTGATTCATTGATCATGTAAAAACAGGGGCGGAGCCAGGATTTCACGTTTGGGGGTGGGTGGGGGCATAAGTTATAGGTGGGGCTCGTAGAATATTATTTTGTAAAAAGATGTGATATAAATGTTTGACACATTGTGAACTCGATAATTGGGAGGTTATGATTTTTAAGGACCGAGAATCGAGTGATTAAGTTAAGGTTTTACACAAATTTGCTCATGCGTTTGTTTAAATTCTTGCTATTTTAAATGTGTTTTGTTTTATTTCATAAGGGTTAGATTCTTTATGTTTGAAATTTATTTGTGTTGTTGGTTTCATGACGATGAATACCAATTTTGGTAATTAATTAAAAGATTTGATCATTAAGAAATTACCGTAATTTTTTTCTCTAAATGAGAATGATAATAATGTTGTAGGCGAGTAACCCAGTATTGGTTTACACTTCAACATTGCAAACTCTTGCTGTAGGAAGGTTAACTTTTTAGGATTGGGTGATTAAGTTAGGGTTTTGTTTTAGGACGATAATGTTGGGTTCAATCAAAAGGAAATATACTGGATTTATGCAATGATCGTAATATTGTAATTGAGAAACCCAAGATTAGTTAAACCTTCAACCTTTTTGACCATGAATCTAATTTTAACTTTTTTCATTTCGAAATTTGCAGCCTTCACGTCACACACTCCTCGAATGGAATCATCATTAAAAGAGGTTCCTTTCTCATCCAACAATTTTATATTTATAAAGATTTACTGAAATTCGCGACTTTCCGGGCTATTTGTTTTCTTCTCATTATCTTTATTTATTTATTTATTTATTAAAACTTAGGTATTCGTATTCCCAAATATTACAGTTGGCAAAATGGGTGGGTTAGCTAAAGGCTTAAATTTTTCTCTAATTGAAACAAGTCATTTTTGATTTTTGTTATGGGTTTGAACGACCGGGTGAGGTTGCGTTGACACGCAGACTTGCCCTATTTTTAAGATGATTATTTTTACATAATCAGTACATTCGCTAGGTTTCAGAAACAAACTTATTACATGAAAAAACGTTTTGGAGGTTTTATACATAAATATGGACTTTGGGCGACTTAAAACCAATCTACCCGTTCTTTCTCTATTTATATATATATTTTTTTAATTTGACCCGCTCGAGATAAAACACAACCCAAACCATAACTGGGTTGAAATTTCACCTCTCACTTTTACATTCACCGAATAACACCTCTTACCTTCTTTTTTTCCAGAAATCTTCTCACTCATTTGGCTCTACAGGAGCAAAACCTACATCATCATCTCCGACTAATATCGTGGAAATAGCAGCGCCTACTAACCACCACTCATCCACCCATCACCGCCACTATAATGTTAATTGTGCACTGTTATCAAGGGATCCACGTCATTACTACAGCATCAAACACTCACAAAAAAATACTTCCAATCATGCTGACACATCAACTTCTCATGGAAAGAATACTTTGCGTGATGAAAAACATACTTGGAAGCTTGCTCATAGACCCGAATCAGGATTCCGGTATTATGCAGGTGATCTTCATTTATTTTTGCTTGTACTCCCTCCATTCACATAAAGAGATCAATACTTCGACCTTTATGATCAAACTAACTACTTTCTGTCTTGGACTTCATATGGAACTTTTAAAAAGAAAGTGAGAAGTATAAACGGGAAATTATTTATGTTAAGTGCATAACAAGTTAGTCTTAATTCTGAATATAATTAATACTTCTTTTGACCTCAAATATGGAAATTCTTCTCTTTCTTGTGACCTTAAATCTCAAACTGTTATGCTTGTAGTAAGTGGTGGAGCCTTAATTTCTGTGGAAAAAAGACGAAATGGGCCAACTCAAAAAAGTTTTTGGCAGTTTTAACCCATTTACTTATGTGGTTCAGATTGGTTTACCAAAAGCCTATTTTTATGCATACGGCCGGCCTAAGTTTTTTCTATATAAATTTTTGGTCAATAGTGTTTTGTAATCAATACTAAACATATTAAATATGTATTAAAAGTGGACAAAGAAATGTTATCGGTTCAAAACCGACCATTTCAGCTTGAACCCGTTTGACCCATTACTCTACTGACCCGCTCATCTTACCACCTCTACCCCTTGTGGAAGTCAATATGCCCATGAAACCTTAGCCCCTCATTCATCAAAAAGTATATAAAGAAATAGAATTTATAAATGTATTTTGAGATAATTTTTTACCGGCTTTTAATTATTTGTGGGGTTTTTTTTGTATGCAGGGAGGAGGGATAAGACATCGCGGAGGCTGAACAGAATTATATCTAATCCGTTAGTAATTAACTGCTCTGAGGTGGATAATATGGTTTGCAGGTTATGTCAACAAAGAACGCCTGAAGGTGTTGTTGTGGCGGTTCTAGTTTGTGGTCATGCCTATCATGCAGATTGTTTGGAAGTAAGAACTACTAATGACGACAAAAGGGATCCACCATGCCCGTTATGTATGCATTAGCTACTGTACTTAGTTCCTACTTAAGTTGTACTTTAGAAACTAGGATGTATGTAAAGAAATATAATAGATTAATGGGTAGTTTAAGCCTTTAACGGTTCCTTGTAATCCATGTGAAGTTCTCATATGCAGCTTTCTGCGGCGGTTGTAATATTTTGGCTACATAACGAATTTAATATTTACTACTGATTTCGTGCATAATGAAGTTTTTGGAGTATTATGGTGTGGATTGGGAATGTTTTTCATGTTAAAAGAAGCTGATCAGGTGAACGTTGCACTCCCTGGCTTTCCTTGAACCTGAGGCCCAACTGGTTGATTCAATAGGGCTGAGTGGCCGAGCTGGCTTAACTTATATACCGGTTGTCCAAGTTCCGAGCCCATCTTCATATAAATCCATCTTTCTCAAATTTCATGATGTCTAGCTTGTATAGGTGCAACAAGAAAACCGGTTTTTCGGTAACCCGATTCAAAAACCGAAACCGGTTTTTCGACAAACCGGTCACAGAAAAACCGAAACCGGTTACGCCAAGCCGGAACCGGTTACCTCGGTTACAAGTTTTTAGTTTCACCGGTTTTTTCCGGTTATTCAAAAAAACCGGTTTCCGTTAAGTGACCGTTAAAAAGTAACTAGCCGTTAGAATCAGACCGTTAGTTACCGTTAGGAGCGTATTTTTTGACTTTTTTTGAGTTTTTTGAGTCTTTTTGCTTGTCTATATATACTTCTACTAGTTTTTGTTCAAAACACACCAAAATCTCAATTATTCTTCTCTCTAAATCATCAAAAACTCACAAAATCATCAAAAACTCACAAAAAAAACTATATATTTACTACTTTTTTCTTCCAAAAACACAAAAACTCTACTATTTTTCTTTCATTCTTCTCTCAAAAATGGAAAACTCACAATCACAACAAGCTTCCGGTTCCGCTTCCGTTTCCGCTAGTAGCAATGTTCGAAACATCAAAGTTTACACTAACGACGATATAGCGTAAATTATACAAACTACTTGTAACAAGAAAATTTGGGCTTTTTTCGATTTGTGCATCATGAAAGATGGGAATGCAAGAGCACACTGCAAGAAGTGTGGGAAGTTTTTAGGCTCTAATTCAAACACAACACTAAGAAATCACAAAGACGGGGCCTGTAAAGCGGTTATCCAAGAAGGTTCACAATCGGAACTTGGTGCGGATGGGAGCGTATTAGATATTCAAATTGTTCTGATGTTTGTTCTCTTCATTTGTGGTAGAAATAATTGCCGCCTTTGTCTGTTTCGTTCTTTTTAGTGAATGTGTTATTTTCGGTTGAAAGATCGTTGCTAACATATCTTGTTAAATTTTTGGAAAAGATGGGTTATGAATTCAAAGTTTGGGGTTCGGGAACCACTTTTTTTATCCAACCTCTTAATGTGTCACGTTGCACAAAATTCTCTTGTAACCAGATCTGGATTTTGAAAAAGAAAAGGTTAGTTCGTTAATGATTTTCAATAGTATCTTAAAAGCTCTTCCCTCGATAAAGTTCGACATTTGCTCGATTCACTTATGCAAAATCCTACATGCATTATTAAGGTGATATTCTGGAGTGTGGGTGTTCTTCAAATGATATTGATGTGTAAGGTATTAGATTTGGACCAAGTTGCTGTAAAAGCCAATGGTTCATGAATTTCTTTTGATATACTATCCACTATCCACGCAATTAGGGTTAAAATTTTACGTTTTATATATTTTGTTCGTTTAATATTGTAGTATATATTATAATCCGTAGATTTTCATTCCATTAAAACATACTTAAATTTTAAAAGTGATTCTTGTTATAAATAAAATACTGGACTTTTAATTTTGTTAAAAAAAAAAAAATGATCATGAACACGACTAATCAATATCATAAAATATTATATTATAATAAATGATAATAAAGAAAACTAATATTCATGAAAAGCATGTGTAACAACCCAACCAACTCATTACATCAACTAACAAGTTATCACATGGGCACCTAAGTTAAATGTTTCGAATGGTCAATTGAGTGCATGTTTGGCCCTCACTTTTTCTAAAAATTGAATTCTATAAGCCAAAAAAAGTTACTAGAAATATCAAATACCAAAATATTTTTTGTTAAGGTTGTCACTCGAGCTCACAAGCAAGGTCGGTCGTGGAGGGTGGTAAGGCATCAATCAAATAAGGGATATCTATAATTTTACTATTGTTATATAGTCGATTGTAGACGATTTAAGCAATAAAATGGATGTTTTGTGATAATGGAATCAATTTTTATATAATTATGAACTTTTTTATTGAAGCAAAGGTTAAAAATTGAAATTAGCATGTATTGTTAATGGTGTTTTTGGTAAAACAAGCTTGTAGCTGGAGGTGAAAGTTTGAGCTTATATTTAGAGTTGAAAGCTTGAGCTTTTATTTTTCGTAAATGTGTTTGGAAAGTAGGTGAACTTGGAGCTTAAAAATACAAAATGACTAAAAAGTATATAATTGTATAATAAGATAAATTTATAAGTGGTATTAATGTAATTTACCATAATATAAGCTCAAAATACTTTTTTAAACTACTTGAAGTAGTTTCTTTTATAAGTTTATTTTATAAATAAGTCTCACAAATAAGCTCCAGCAAACAAGACTTATTTGAAAAAAAAGCTTAAGCAACAAATAAGCCCTGTTTAAGCCCCAAATAAGCTCGTGTCAAACATAGCCTTGATATCATTATTGCTTTAAAATATATCAATTGGTTTAAAATTACTCAATAGTAATAGTATAGTGTATTTAAACGAAAACTATTTTTTTCAGTTTTGTTTTACTTTTTAAATAAATTATTATTTTAAGTTGGATAATGCTTTAAGTAGAAATGCATGACTGAACCTTAAATCTCTCAACTTATTAAATTTGCCATAATTTCAATTACAAAAACTATGGTTTTGTTTGAATATTATTTATTTTATACTAGAATCTATTGTTTAGGTTTCCGCTCTAAGAAACATTTAAAAATATCAATTTTGGTGATTTATATTAAATTTTAATTTAAAGTTTATTATCTCGAATTAAATATTTTATTATTTTTTTTATCTGAGGTACATTCTCGTTTCGATAAGCTTAAGTTCTATCACTTACAGAAAAATAATGTTTTGTTTGCCTACAAAATTTGTTAGACTATGCGGTGTGAGGCGTGAATTGCACCAATAACGCCGCCACCTAGGCATAATAACGCCCCATCACGCCTCCCCCCACTCCGGTGGGGGCGTTATCGCCTAAAAACTCACCACGGCGTGAGCAGAATAACGCCGTGGTGGGGGAAAAAGTTTGAAGCAACGGTCGATTTCTAGCAACGGTCAAGAGGAAAAAAAAAACCAACGGCCAAATTTTACCCAAAACCTAAAAATCCTCTATAAATACCAACTCATTTTTATAAAAATAACCACAAACAATCTCTCTTTCTCTCTCAATTTTTATAACATTCTCTCCATTTTTATACATTCTCTCAATTCTCTCAAATGGATCCCAACAACAACAACAACCAAAACAACCCCAACCAATGGAACCAATGGTTCAACCCTAACGTCAACCAATATCAAAACCCAAACCAATATCAAAACCCAAACCAATATCCACAATTTCAAAACCCCAACCAATATCAACACCCAAACCAATTTCAAAACTTTAACCAACTTCCAAACCCTAACCAATATCCCCAATTTTACCAACAAACTCCACCACCACAACGACCATCCCAAGACCCGCTATACCAAGGCGGGTCGTTCCAACAGTTGCTTAACCTCCGCGATTTTCCGCAAGTGCCTCCATTTAACGTTGACCGTAACCAAGGCGATTTTGAAGACGATGACGTTGTTCCGGAAACTCAACCGGAAAGTATGCCGGCCCGTGGGAAGAGGAAACATAAGAAGAAAGAAACCGAATCCCAAAGAGGCAAAACCGAAAAGAAGAGGTGGACCGAACGGGAGGAGGTCGCACTTGCTTCAGCATGGTCGTCGACATCCGAGGACCCCATTTTGGGAAATGATCAACATTCACCACTTTACTGGGATAGTGTTCGTGAAAAATTCTTCGCCAAGATGCTTAAAGATGATCCCTCTTACTTTCGTACCAACGACATGATTTCGAGCAAGTGGACCGACTTACGAAGAAAGGTCAAAAAATTCAACGGGATTTTTCGACAAGCCCAACAAACTAGAACAAGCGGTCAAAGTGATAAACAAGTGCTCGAACATGCTCTGGAGGTATACCGCACCAGAATGCAAGTGGGTTTCCAACATTACGCGTTTTGGGAAGTATTGAGAAGAAGCCCGATTTGTCAAAATGTCCCAACATTTGGAGGGTCCTCAAAAGCGCGAAGAACATCGGAGTCTAGTAACCCCTCCACTCCCGCCACTCCCGCCACTCCGGTATCGCCTTTTGCTGGAATCGATCTCAACGATGATGATGAGGATCTTCATTTGGAGGAAGAGCTTCCAAGATCGATTGGAAGAGATCAAGCAAAGGCAAAAGCGGGCAAAGGAAAGGGCAAAGCCGCTGCTTCTTCTTCGGGGGCCGAATAATCACTCCAGTATATTGGGAAAAAGTTCGGGGAATTTACTGAAACTGCTCAAGAAAAAATGCGAGCAAAAGCGTTAAAGACGATCATGCAGGACATCAGTCATCTCGGGGAGCCTTACAAAACAATAGCGGAAGAAGAAAAGAAAAGGCTTATCGAGAAATTTTTTCCTCAATATATGTAGTATTTTTTTTATTGTAGTATGTTTTTTTTTTAATAAATTGTAGTATGTTTTTTTTAAATAAATTGTAGTGTGTTTTTTTTTAAATAAATTGTAGTGTGTTTTTTTTTTTTTTTAATAAAAATACAACTTTTTAAATAAAATTATATAATAAAAATACAAAATAAACTCTATCACTCCACATCATCATCACTTACACACAACCACTCCACCCATTTTTATCACTCCACATCATCACACTCTCTTTCCTACAAATCACACTCTCTTTCCTACAAATCACCTCTATCACTCCACATCATCACTCCAAATCACTTACCACACCGCATAGTCTTAGAAGGCATTTTCGATCAACTGGCCAAGACATCAAAAAACTCAAGACCGATCTTGCTCACAAGCTAAAATTTTAAACTGGTCAAGTCACATATTATAAGCTTTTTTTTTTTGAACAACAAAAACGACCTAGGGAAAGGAGCTACGGCATAGCCATCACCCCAACCCTAAAGGCCCGAAAATATATAACACAATAAAAAAAACGTCAATTATACAAGGGATTCGCAAGCCAAGTGTTCCAACTAACACAAGACTTGCGGTTTCTAGCAAAATACCAAGTAAAAGAAAAATATCGAATAGAATCTAAGAGCTCCGACTTTTTAATCCTAGCTTCACCGAAAGCAACATCGTTCCTATATCTCCAAATCAACCAGCACACAGTCGCAACAATAACACTCAGCCTACCTCGTTGTCTCGCAGCAACACCACCATTATCCATCCAGCTTAACCATTCCGCAATAGAAGTTCGGTTCGGTAGAACAATATGACACCAACGCTCGACTCCCCTCCAAATATCTTTCGCTACCTTACAATCACATATTATAAGCTAAAGCTCCTAGTTTGAATAATTCACATATTAAATAAATAAATAAAATATAATTATTAATGAGATTATTTTAAAGTTTTGATAACTAACTGGTTATGCTAAAAAATGTTGAAATGCGTTATTACTTATACTTTCTCTTATGAAATCAACGCTGAATTTTAACGAAACAGACCAATAAACAAATTTTCAAATATATAATAACTTAACCACAACCCTAATGGTTTTTATTATCAAGTCTCTAATATTTTTAGTCATAAACTAACTTGATTTATAAAATAACTAGTTTATCTAACCGCGTAATATGCGAAAAACTTATCAAAAATAATATATTATTATATAAAATCTAAAATTACATTTATAAAACCATCATTAAACGTAAACATATCATGTAGTGTTGTTATATACACGTGACTTCAAACGTAACATTGAATTTGTAATAAATAATCAAATAATTTTGTAGGGGTGAGCAAAAACCGAACCGAAAACCCAAAACCCGAAAAACACGATAAAGACGGTTCGCTTTGGGTCGGAGGGTAAAACCAAATCGAAAAAACGGAACCGAACCATTATATGTATGTCAATTTTTATATGTTCACTTTTAGTAGATATTTTAAGTTTTATTTTTTTAATTTTTTTCCTTTGTCTTAAATTCTAAATTATCCTAATTAATTACTCCCTAAACACACAAACTCTCGATGTTAATAGTGAAAACTCAAAGTTTTCTTTTCTAAATTGTCAATCTCATACTTATCAATATGTAATCTTTTAGTGTCATATATGCCACATTACTCAGCAACATATAGATTTATTTCTTCAATTTTGATTTTTTTATTTTTCCATGTAAGCTATAGTTTACTAAGCCACATATAATATTTTTTTTTTCTTCTTAATTTTGTGTTTAAAGTTTTCCGACTCATATCATTATGTTCTAGTAATATGCACAACTTCATGTTATAAGTTGTGAACTGCTCCGCCAATTATTGCGTAACATAGGCTTCTATTTGAGATTTATTTCACAAGTTTTTCTTGACAGATCTATGAATTTGCCCATGTCCAAAACCCGAAATAAAAAACCAAACCGAACCGAAAAAAACCGAAACCGAGAGGAACCGAACCAATGTAGAAACCGAACCAAACGGTTTGGAACTTTCAGGAATCGAAATTTCGGTTTGGGTTTGGGTTGAGGTCGGCACCGACCCAAACCGACATATGCTCACCCCTATAATCTTGTTTATTTTTCTTATATTAAATATTTTTATTTTTATATATTAACTGTAAGTAGAATGTTAATTTATTTAAAGTATAAATGATAAATTGAAATTAGCAATAATGATTAAGGGCATCATTAGAAATAATCAAATGATCAAAATTTAAAAACTTACTTCATTTTATTTTACATAACTTTATAATATAAATATTTTATATAAAATCTCGTGTATCACATTAGTTATAACTTATAATCTACTTATAAATTAGTTAAGAGTAAATGCTAAATACGTAAAATGACATTTATTTGCATACTTGGCTTTTAGCCAACTCAAGTGGGCATATAATGCCACTTGGCCCTTTTACCATTTAGTGAAACGTGGGACCTACTTTCACAGTTGGCAGCCAACCTGGAAAGTGATTTTCTACTCTGCACCTTCAACTAATAAGACTTCAAATAAGTGCACATTATTTACAATTCTTTATTACTACTATAAAAGTATCATTTCTAATGGATTTTGTTGTTGTTGCATATGAAGAGCTAATATAAGACCCTTGCGATATTATAACAAAAAAAAAAAATATATATAAAAAGTTATATTGTGATAATGATTTTAAATAGTTTCTTATATGTTTTGTGATGTATACATTATGACTGTAAAAACCGTAATTTTATTTTTTCTAATTTTATTTTTTCAAAAGAAGGTTGAAAATTTATTGTGTTTGAGATTTAATGTGTTTTTCTTTTCATAGATGAATAAAAGAAAGTTCAAAAATAAAATGTTAGTAAATTAAAATAAATAAATTGTTGAAAATTAAATAATGGACAACTATGTATAATTTTTCTTAAATTTCAAAATTAAGATTTATAGATCAAATGTTCAAATGTAGTATAGGTATGTCTCCATCATTTCTATAAAATCATTAACTATAAAAATTGGAAAGTGGTTTGTTCACCACAAAATTTAGTCATATACAACAATTAATTTAATTTGACAATATTATCCTTCCACTAGTTTTTTTTATTTTTTTAGATTTGACCCTTTTATTTTTACTCATTTTCACAAAAGATAACTATTATGTTTTATCTTTATTTCTTCAAGTCCTACAGTCAATATACAACCATCTCTTTTATTGAATTTTATTCTGTTTCTATAATTTATTATCCATGTCATCCATTTTAAACTAATAAATGCATGATTATGCCAAGTTATGGAGTCTTAGACAATGTGTATGAGGTAGTTTTTGTCAAACGTTGATGGATTTTATTTATGTTTGTAACTTGGTTGAATGTTTGGTCAATTGTTATTTGTTATGTTAGGTCATGGAGCTGTTTTGTTTGGTTTAATAATTGGTCACCTGTTACAAATGTTATTATGTTGGGTTTTTTGGATATTGACAGTGATTTTAAGCTTGATCTATATCTTGTTTCTTAACTTTTATTTATTTATTTTTGTTTCAAAAAATAATGTAATCAATTGTATTGTGGGTTTGAAATTTTAACTTTTTATTTTGAACGTAATAGATGTATATATATGTTAAAAAAGACCAAATCGTTTGTTGAAATTCCAAAGGATATGCTTGCCAAAATTATTTGTGTAGGTTGAATTGTGTAAGGGTTAAATGTTAACATTAATATAAGGGTAAAATAGTCTAGTCACATAAAAGTGTTGTAAATGGCAAAAATTTGTTGGAAACAAATCACTACCCATAAAAATTAGATATACTATTATAGGAAAGTTTGAGACCAAGTGAAATAATTAAAACTTTCCATTTCAAATATCGACTTCAAACTTTTTTGTTTAAAAATCAATTGTCTCAAACACCGTTAATGTATAAAACAAACAAATTACACCATTGGAACGAGTATTATATCTGTTTTCTATAAAATAGTCACTCGATATATTTTCGACAAAATTATTTCCCTGAGATTTTACGGTTTTAGAAAATTTATGTTATAAAAATTATATTTGAATCACATGTAATATTAGTAGTATAACATATAATATTTTGTATTTACTTTTTTATTCTAGTTGAATGTAATCGTATAATGTATCTACGATTTGAAATTCACATTTAATATAAATATCACATGTGATATTACCTTACGGATTTCAAAATTTTACCATAAACGAAAAATAAAAAATTGTCAAAATTCGAACTTTTTTCCAACTGTATATAGGTTATACATCATATATATATATATATGTTGTGTTTTAAAAAAAAATTCGCAATTGAAGTTAAAATCATATGTATTATTCACGAGTTTTTTAAATATTTACATACATAATTATCACATATGATTTAGAGTAAATCACATGTGATTTTAGTAAAATCAAATGTGATTTTAGTACTATCACATTTTATATCAAAAAACGGAAAAAAAAAGTTGTCAAACTTCGACTTTTTTTTTTTCTTCTAAATTTAGGTAATTTATACGTTTTATAGTAAGTCTTTTTTATGAAAAATTTTCGTATCGATGCTAATATCATATGTGATGTTATCTTTACAATTTCAATACCAAAAAAAAAAATGTCGTCAAAAGTATATTACACTGTTGCATTAACTAAAGATAAAAACGAAACAAATAGCAACAGTATAATTTATTTCGTCTAACGATTAATTAGTTAAATAATTTAATTTTAAAAAGTAAAAGAAAAGTGAGTTAACGACAATCCAATAGCCAATAATTGATTATTAGAAACCAATATAGTCATAATCAAACAATTAAAACTTTCAATAAAAGATCGGTTATGAAAACAAATATGAACCATCACCGGTCGAACTGACCGGTGCACAACGTTTTACAATACAAAATATATTCTTGAAAGATCCGAGTCGATTTAACCTCACCATAACCAACTAAAGTGACACAATCTATATTCTTAAGAGATTCGAGTCGAATTTAAATTCAGCAACAATAGAAGGGGAAAAATGGCAAATACCTATACTCACTCATTTGATATTCTTTCAAAAAATGCTATCCCAAATATTCAACAATAAACAATACACAATATTAAAAACCTTAATGATTAAATTAAAAAGATCCGAATCTAAACTATGGAACATTCGAACATGAAAACCCTAATCGTACGGTTGTTAATTCCCAACCAATAATATTTAAATCTGTCACCATTTGGACACAAACAATGACAAAAGGTATTATTCCAGCATAAAACTATTTCTCTCCTCTATATTTCACAGCCGGCAACTATAGATACAGATAGTTGTATGTATATATATACAAATAAGTCTCTGTTGCGTCTTTTTTTAAGAAACCCATTCTTTAAATCAAAGAAAAATTTAATCTTTTTAAGTTTTTCTTTCTGGGTTTGTTAAAAAATCTTTTTTTTTTGAATTCTTGAAAAAAAAATCAGTCTTTTTATTCTTTAATTTCTGGGTTTGTTAAAAGATTTAATTTTTTTGAAGGGTTTACTGAATTCTTGAAAAAAGATAGATACAGATAGTTGTATGTATATATAGGTGGTGAGGGTGGTGGTTAGAGGAGGATGGTGATGATGGTGGCATCACAGAAAAATTCGATAAAGGCGGTGTTTGAAAGAGTAGGAGTGTATGGATTTGGTGGTGGGAGTAGTAGTAGTAGTAATAGACCGAAAAGGGTAAGATATGAGATTCACGAGGAAGGTGAAAATATGGAAATGGTGCAGCTTGGTGCTGATAGAGCTAAAAATGTGCTTATTTTGATGAGTGATACGGGTGGCGGTCACCGCGCTTCTGCTGAGGCTATTCGTGATGCGTTCAAGATGGAATATGGTGATGAATACAGGGTAAATTTTTCGTTTCATTCTATGCGAAAATTTTATGTTGTTTATGTGTATATTTTTGTTTCATGGACCCTTTTAAGGATCAGATTAGGGAAAGTTATATAACTAGTCTATAGAATAGTCGATAAATGATCTAGGGTTGTTATTTGTTTGGTTTATGTAGATATTTGTAAAGGATGTTTGGAAGGAATACGCGGGTTGGCCATTAAACGACATGGAAAATCAATACAAGTTCATGGCGAAACATGTCCAGCTTTGGAGTGTAGCGTTTCATGGGACATCTCCTCGATGGATACATGGTGTTTATCTTGCCGCTCTTGCCGCCTTCTATGCCAAGTATATATTTTTGCTTAATTCTATAACTCTTTCCACATAGTTTTATATATTTTTAAAATTGTACTATGTATACTGTCATCATTGATAAACACATATTTGGCGATCATCTGGACTATGTTTTATCTCTAAAGGTCAAATGAGTTGTTAACTTGAAAGATTACACGAAAGATGAAACCTGTCAAATGGGTCGAACGTCATCCTAAGTATATTTAATTACATAAATCCTCTTGAATTAATTTATTATATTGCTTGTAATCATATTTAACAAGTTACTTATTTATAAAGTTTTTTAAAAATGAATAAAAAAGTGTTTGTGTGATGTCCGCCCAACCCGACCCGTTTTGACCCATTTCTCAGACAATCATTATGCTAAACAAAATTATGGGAATTCTTCAGTTTTCTTACTTTTTTTTTTCTCAAAATCTTGAATTGAAGAGAGGTTGAGGCAGGTTTAATGGAGTACAAACCCGACATTATAATTAGTGTTCATCCTCTAATGCAACACATTCCGTTATGGGTTCTAAAATGGCAAGGACTACAAAAGAAAGTCATCTTTGTGACCGTTATAACAGATCTTAATACATGCCACCGGACATGGTAAAAGTCTTAATTACACTTATTATTTTTTACCTCATTTCATTGTTTTTCTGGAAAAAAAATCTAAATTCTGTTACCTAACTAGGTTTCACCCGGGTGTCAAAAGATGTTATTGCCCTTCAGAAGAGGTATCAAAGAGGGCTTTGCTAGACGGTTTAGAACAAAATCAAGTCCGCGTTTTTGGATTGCCTGTTCGACCCTCCTTTGCCCGTGCAGTTCTCAATAAGGTTACCACTTTTTCATAGAGATTGTAAGATACATAAAAAAGTAAAAAAAAAATTTAGGCAAAGTTACCGTCACTTTCAGTTGCCACGCCATATCTTTGGCCGGTTTAAATAGGAAATTTTGAAACTTTGATTTCTTTTCTGGCCAAATAAAGATGATTAAGTTTTATATGCAATTACCGTCTTTTTTTTTATCATGAAAGTTCAGGTTTTCTTAAGGGTAATTTGGGGATTTTACAGGATGACTTACGAGTGGAGCTAGAACTTGATCCAGTACTGCCTGCAGTTTTGTTGATGGGAGGTGGTGAAGGAATGGGCCCGGTGAAGAAAACCGCAAAGGCTCTTGCAGAATCTTTATTCGATCAAGAAAGTGGGAAACCATTGGGACAAATGGTTGTTATCTGTGGTCGAAACAAAGCTTTAGCATCTTCTCTTGAATCGTTAGAGTGGAAGATCCCCGTTAAGGTAAACTACATTTCGACCCGTTTACTTGTGAATGGGTCAAATAAAAATTTAGCTAAACGGGAACTGGTTGAAAGTCACCCAAAGTAATGCATCCAACTTCCAAAATAATTTCATTGGAGATTTAGATTTTTGATGAAATAATATTGTTTTTTGCGTTCTTAATTACCACATTAATTATTCACAAATTTTTTTTTCAAAACGGGACAAAAAGTGTTTGCCGTTATCCAACCTGGCATAGCTCGTTTCGACTTGTAGTAAAAACGATTAAATTATGCTTTTTGAAATCAAAAACTTGAATGAAATTCTTGTTTATTTTTTTTGATCATAGGTTAGAGGTTTCGAGACACAGATGCAGAAATGGATGGGCGCTTGTGATTGCATTATAACCAAGGTACAATCTTTTGGCTATCTTTCTTATTAAACCGAGCTACTTACTCAAATCCCATACTGGCAACTTTCACATTCACGAGGTCATAAATGATAAATCTTGCATCTCTTCTACTATGTCTCTGTTAAATTTGAATCTCTAAAGATTTTTGGGTCATTAATATATTTGTAGGCGGGTCCTGGGACGATAGCTGAGGCGTTAATTAGAGGGCTTCCGATCATCCTCAATGATTATATTCCAGGACAAGTAAGTAATATCTACTTCCACATATTTTAACATTTTTCTTATTTATTATGTTATATTAGTGGTTGATTAGTCTTAATCATTATTATAATGAAACTTGTTTTACTTAATTATGATTACATAAGTTGACGGGACTTTAACGTGGTTGGTTGATCTGCAAACGTTATTTGTCCGTTTAACTCATTTTATAAATGTTACATGTTTTAAATTTGTTTAAGAAAAATGTAAAACTTGAATAATGATCAAAATTTTCTAATAGAACGAGTTTCAGAGGTCATACGCGTTAAATATTCTCTCTAGCGACTTTTGGTCCATTTGACCAGTTTGAGTGGAAAATTCGTTAAAGAAACAGGTCGACATTACCACCTCTAGCTTGTGTTTATAAAAGTCTTACGTTTTAAAAACATTTTATTGTTATTTAGTTTGATTCATTTTGCACAACAGGAAAAGGGAAACGTTCCTTACGTTGTGGAAAATGGTGCGGGTGTGTTCACCAGAAGACCAAAAGAAACAGCTCGAATAGTAGCTGGATGGTTCAGCACCAATTCAGACGAGCTCAAGAAAATGTCTGAAAACGCACTCAAGTTGGCTCAACCAGAGGCAGTGTTCGACATTGTGAGAGACATCCATGACTTGGCAGGACAACGTGGCCCCCTCGCTGACGTATCTTATGTTTTAACATCGTCGTTTTCAAACTTAATGTAGCAACTTTATAGATATAAGATTTATCATTTACCTACCATTCTTTGAGCTTGGAAAAAAGCTTTTTGTGTAAATTTAGTGTGTTTTAGAATTTGAAGTTTGTGTGCCTGCCATTCTTAGTTTGGATTGTAATTGTAAAAATCGCAAAACGAATCTTGTTTAAATTATCGATCATTGGTTTGTTTATCAAAAGATTGATTCGTATTTAAGAACTTGTCAATTTTCTTTTCGTTCTTTATTTCGAGAATATTATCCTTTCTTTTAGCCAATCGGTCTTCCTCGACATAATTGTCTCATTACCCGACATAATTGTTTGTACAGATCAAATATCATACTCCACAAGTCCACATCTTACAGTTACTTGTTAACAACTGATTATACAAATATGAGAACGAGTTAACGTTGAACTGCAAATAGTCTACAAGGTGAAAACTATGTTATGATAATGCATATTTCCTCGTGATATAGAATATAATTTGAACTGAAGATGAAAATTTCTTCCATTGATGACCGAGGTCTCGAGGTTTAAAATAAATGGAAAAAAAATCCGCATAAAATACAAAGAGAATACAAAATCAAAATCCACCCAATAAGTATATGCCCTTATTATCTCTTCAAAATCTACACAAATAATCTGTCTTTTACCACAAAGATTATGTACATCAGGTGTACCTCTCGGTCTTCGACAACCATTAAGTTTTCTTGAAAATTGGGAGTTCGACTTCTTTAGCACAGATGATGGTGTTTAAATACTAAGAGTCACGATATATTGACTGAGCCATCCACTTGAGGCTTAAATGGAGTTTCCCGGACTTAGCACCATCGAGCGGAAAACAGTCTTTGTATTCTCCTTCTAATATGACCCTGGTTAGCGTCAAAATGCATCTTCCTATGTAATCCTGCACATAAAGCAGTTTCGCAACAATTTAAGATAGGGTTTCTTGTAACATTCTTTCATATAACATCATCTAAATAAGAAAAATATGTCAAATCTTGGGCGAGAAGTAGGAATTGTGCGCCAAAAGTCCAATAATTGGTTGGAACATTAGGGGAAAACATATATGTACTTGTTCAAAAATTTTTTGGAACCTGTTCCTGCCCAAACCCGTGGCAACCCGTTACGGTGTTACCCAGTACCAGAATACTCGTGTACTTTCTCATGAAAACATGAAAGAACGAAACTTTCCTTGAGAAAAAGAAATCATCTTTGACAAACGATAATATAAAGAAAAAATATATGTACCTTCCCGAATGTATCATGGTCATATACTTCCACCACAAGCATATCATGCAATCCATCCTCGACAACAAAGTCAAAAGTCTGATTCCAAACCGGGTTCAAATTCTCATTCACAACCTACACATACGTAATAATTGTTTTTTCAAGAAGTAAAATAAAAATAATATGTAAAAGTTTATTAGATAAAGAAGAAAAAGTACCCTAGTACTGTTTTTCATTCCGGTTTTCTTCATAGTGAGCACAACAAAAGGATCAGCTTTTCCCATAAGATCTGTAGGCGGCAAGTCTTCAGCAGATATCACAGTGACGGAAAACACCCCTCTTGTAATTACCGTTTTTTTCCTATTAGCTAAATCACCATTTTCAGTATCTCCACTTTTAAGAACCTTTTCTAGAGATGTCATTGTGAAGTTAGAAGTAAACGGGTTCGTGAACCCATTGTCCATGCCGTATGGGCAATACAATAGCTCCAAATGCACCTACAACACAAATAAAAACAAAACAGATTCTAAATTGAGAAAAGAAGAGCGTTAAATAAATAAATGTGTTAGATACAATCAGAAACAACTACATTGTTAAAATAAAAATGTACAATATTTTGGAACAAGAACAACCTAGAAGGTTTTAAGCCCAGGATTACATTTTGGAAACTTTCAACCCGTGCCCTTTTTTATAAAAAAATATTTCACCTGTTAAGAGATAAAACTAACACAAATCGACCATTTCTGGATAAACTAGTACAAATTTCCACGACTTATAAACAAGCAGGCTTCACTGGAAGATAAGATTTTGATGATGCAATGAAATGCATGCTCGATCGAACGGAATTTTTTTTCATATTCTAAAAATTTAGTGACAATTTCGACACGTTTACTTATAAATGGGTTGATTCAAGTTATGTTTCATCTCTAGTGACACAAAACCATTTACATATAATTTTAAAGCAGAGAGGGCTTTGAGTCCAGTCCAACCTGGCCTATTTTGACTATTAAAGACACATATCGAGAGTTCTTACCTTTCCACGGTCTTTATTATCTCGCTGAAGATCCAAATCTTTTACCAATTTTATCCACACATCCTTCACTTTGCCAGGCTCGAGTTGACTCAACTGTACTTGAGCACATCCAAGGAGTTCAGCTGCTTGTAGTCCTTCATCATCATATATTTTTACCGTTACATGTTGTGTGGAAATATCTTCAACTACAAACTCAAAATGTTCATTCCAAATTGGATTCAAGTCGTTGTTCTGAAGAAAAAAGTAACAGTCAGAAGTTCAGTTGTCGTTAAAATATCTGAAAGATGAACAAACTCTAGGAAAGAGGTAGCTTACAATAACTTTACTAGTTTTTATTCTATTACGCAAGGGACGTATATATAACTCCGCAAAAGGATCGGATTTCCCAATGATATCTTTATTTGTTAAACCCTGAGCTTGAACGAGTTTCACCTCCAATGTTCCCATTGGCTTTAATTCAAGGTCACTAATGATCAAAACATCATTGATCAGCGATAAACTCAACAATTGCTCGTATTTATACTTCTACTAGCATACTTTTCACTGAGTTATAAATGTGTCAAACAAGATTACATGTTACATTAATAATATCCATTTTTAGAATAGCGTGATTTAAGAATTTTATACACTAAAATACACTTTGGGGGACTTTCGATCTATTTGAACCTTCAGGACAGTTTGTTTTTAAGCAATTTATTTTTATTTAACCCATTTAAGCGGTAAATCTAAAACATACGTTATACACCCGAGTCGACCCATTTATACGTAAATCTGTTGAAACTGTGTTTGCAAAGATTGGAGACGTACCTGTAATCCCCAGGCAAAATGGGAATAACCTTTCGAACCGGCCAGGTGATTGAATCCTCAACAGCATCACGTATAGTACTCTGCATAAACAAGAAAACTAAATTGTTACAGTCTTTGGTTAAATGTCTGAATATAACGCTTTAGAAGATTGTATGCTTTAAAAGAAGAGCTTGGGTTACTATGAAATCAATCAACAAGCCTGTTTGATTAAGAAAAAAACACAGCCCAACTCGACCCATTTAGAAGTAAATGGGTCAAAATTGCCACCTCTAGTCGGACTTATAGAATGAAGAAACAAAAAAAAATCTCACCTCAAGGGCATCGGCAACACCGGGAATGGCTGAAATGTCACCACCAACTACTTTCAGCGTAAAATCCATCTTTTTCTGCAAAAATTAGAGGTACAAAAAGAATGTTTCACTCTTATCCATTTGATGTATATCTAAAGTAACAGCTTAGAAGATAAAGATATGTACCTTGTGTCTTAAGGAAAACGATACAGCTCCAAAACAAGGGAACTCGGGAACTAGAGGCTTAAATATCAACCTAAAAACCCCAGTAAACGAAATATTTTTCACCTGCACATCAGAATAAAATTGGCATGTTTGTATGTTACTTTAACCCCCTTCAAAGTATTGTAAGATATACTTTATACAAGAACAAACCATATATCATGATATATATATACACGCAATCGAATTCCAGCAGAGGCGGTTAAATACTTTAGAGTTGAACTTTGGCATCACATAATCTTATAATTAGGTGCGCCTTAATAACTAGTGTCTGTTTGGAGGTGCGTTTTCAGTATGATGATTGTGACCTTAAGAATCAGGGTCAGAATCAAATGATCAATAATCATTCAATTGAGGTTAGGAAAAGTTAGGCAACTTTACATTATTAACCCTCAATACTCGGAATTCTTGCCACAATTCTTTACCAACTTCTCCAAATTCGATTGTTTTTTATTATTATAATCATAATCACTCTTAGCACTGTCAATATGATTATTACGACTTCATATTGCAATATTTATTTTTACAGCAGAACCAAACACCGTTTAGTACGTCGCTGGGGAAAAAGACTCTTAATGGATAAAATCAACAATGTATTTTGTACTACTTACTAGTAAACGAAGTTAAAACCGACTATTATTAAATAATAGCACAAAACGGTTCAACAAAGAGAATTACCTGCACGGGCAATCCAACTCCTAGTCTGGTCTTGATATCAAGTATAATACTCGGGTTTCCATCCCAATTCATCTCTAACTCCATAGTTATTCCTTCACCTCCATCTTCGATAATAGAAACTCCTAAAAAACATCATTGAGAATATGTCAAATTTTCTTGAAATAGGAAATTATGCTACCCTACGTGGCTACCCCCCCCCCCCCCCTATAACCCGTGAACTGAATCAAGAAAAGAAAAAAAAACATAAAAACAAATGAAAGTATATCAATTAGTGTAACCTGTAAATTGCGGTGCAACTGTGCCAAGAGTAAACTTGGAAAATGACAAAGATGACAGTACCACTGGTCTATATTGCTCAAGAAGTGGCTCCACATTAGCCTTTATAAGCTCGGACGCTGCCTAAAGGACAATCCAAAATCACATAATAAGCAGAATGCCGAATAATCGGTTTTTTATTATTCATCAAAGGGTAGAGTAAAATTCTTATATCCCCCAATTTCGCCTTTAATTATCCATTTCCTTTAATTGTCAAAATTTGTCGACATGATTAAAGTGATTATTCGAATAAAGCAGCAGAAGCACATCCTAATATAATCTCGCACATCACATTATATTACAGATAATTATTCAAATTGATTATAGTATATCTCTTTTAAAACACGTCTACATTAGACACCTAATCCACGACAAAGCAGAAAACTTGGCATCAAATTAACCGTTGTGAAACTAACCTCGTCAACATAAGGCCAGATCTTTGTAAGATGAGCATTAAGCCAGGTCAACTGAAAATATAAGCAGAAGAATCAGTCCCCATAAATATAAAAAGCACGAAGAGAGAGTAAATAAGCAGGAAGAACAAAAAACTCACCTTCTGTTTCTGTGAGAAAACAACCCAAGAAGGGTAGTACTCCGGAGCAAGCAACTTTTTTGAATCCTCGACGGTCATTCTTGCAAAAGCCGCAATCGTAGTCGCCTACATCACATTTTAATTTCACAAATCATGTTTTAGAATTTTCAGAAATATGCATGTGTGTGTGCGTGTGTGTTTGCGCTCATATTAACTCCATAACAAGCATTTACGACATAATGGGGACTAAAAATCAAATTTAGCATATATATTATGTTAAAAATCAAAATCTTTTATGATAGTCAGATTATATGTTACATTTTACGGTCTATGAACCCTACCCAACTACTTCAGGTTACACCGAGAGATGGCTGAAAATTAAAAGCTTCTAAAAGAATAAAAGCTCCAGCTTTCACTACTGCTTGTAGCTCGAGTTACAACTAGTGTTGGCAAACATACCCGTAATGTCATCAAGTTCAAACCCGTCTACCTCATATAAATACAAATTAAATTCAGCTACTGACTAAAACAAACAATCAGAGAACATAATTGGTTTGAATCTTCTTTTAGAACACATATTCAAACGTAACACATCCCTTGAGGTTGGCCGGGGAGGTAAATTACGTAAGCAGACAAATGACACTAGACCGGGATTTAAACCCCCGACCTCTGCTTTATGCTTCATGTCCCCAATTATCAAGCAATCATCGGAGGGTGTAATGTGTAGGTGTGTATCATACACTTATATGAAATTTTCAACTCAAAATCAAACAAAGTACTCGCACAATCAAACATAATGAAGACCACGGAGACCAGAGTCAACAAAAAGTGTACGTGTTGTTAATGAGAAACATCAAAAGGCTATACATTTATACTACCACCTAACCCAACTTATCTTAATCCCCTCGCATAAAATCGAGCTCAAACTCAACTTCAACCAAGTCAATTCACATTCACAACTATAACATTTCACAGTTGGTTTATACGCAACTCGAACCCTACCTAAACTACTACTAATACTTTAAAGCGTAAAATCGAAGCTACGAAAAACAAAACAAAAAGTTCCAACATATTAGGTCAAATAAAACTACTAATTTCAACCTAATATCAAGTCAAATCAATTCAATTCAACTCAAAAACACATAAATTAATATTTCTAAAAAAAAAAATAAAAAAAACTTACAAGTGCAGAACGACGAACAGATCGAGCATTTTCCGACCGAACAAAAACAACAATTAATCCTATTCCGACCAGAATTCCGATTACTAATCCACCAACAAACGACATTTTTTAAAAAAACAAAATTTAAAGCCACAAAATTATAAATAATAAATTATGGATAGCAGATTAGTAGCAGCATCAAAACAAAAGTGTCTACGGAATTTTGATTTGTGTGTGTGTGTTTTGGTGTATCTGTGTGAGAGAGAAAAGAGTGAAAACGAAGTAAAGTCGGCGATTTGTGTGTTTTCTGTAATTTATCACAATATTTTGTGTTGTAGGAATATTACAAGGATTATGAAAAATTACTAAATTTGGTTTGTAATGATAAAATATTCATTTTATATTATTTAGAAATCGTTATTTATCATTTAGAGTAAATATTTACTTTTTATTTTATATAGACACAATATTCATACATTATTTAACCAATAAAAAGAAAAACAGGTTGTGATAATTTCTGTTTCGTTTTTAACTTGGTTGTACGACACGAGTTTCAGTATCGTGGATACCAAGTTTCTTTAATTTTTAAATGAGTATTTTAAGTATACTCGTTTATTGTTTTTAATTTAAAATAGAACTTGTAAATGATTTTTTTTTAAAAATAAAAACTACAACTTGTAGCTATAATTGTTATTCCTATTTATGTCAAACATATGTAAAATATAAACTTTTGTTTTGTTTAAGAAGTTTATATATGTATAAAAATATTGTATTTCAAAAATATAAATGAGATTATTTAAATTGTAATGATAGTTATTATCATTATACAAATTTTATATATATATATATATATATATATATATATATATATATATATATATATATATGTGTGTGTGTGTGTGTTTTTTTTTTTTTTAAACATAGCCTCAAAAACTATGTTTATCAAAACACTAAAATGTAAACGTAAGATAAATCAAAACGATTTTATGTCCTTTTTAGACGATTTATAGCAACTTATTATTATTTGATTTTGTATTTGTATTTTCTTTTATATTAATAAAAATTTTGAAATCGGTTCTATAATAATAACTATATAAATTATACGTATAATAAGTTTTTAAATTAATAAGTTTGCTAAGTATAATTATCGGAGTTGTGGATAACATAAAAATTAACTACATTAAGAATATATATTATAACGCTCAAAACTCGTCAATCAAATACAAGATTTCATGTTTTATAAGTTATTTCGTTTAACCACCTTTAAATATACTCCAATTGCTTTGTTTATCATTTTCTTTAAACTAATTACATATAAATCATAGTTTGATTTATTATTTATATTACCTTTTATGACAAATATTAAACACCACTCTATTATTATTACATTTACTGTCAATAGCATATGAAACCTTTATACTCTTATGTTGGAAACTCTTTTAATACTGATTTTCATGTTTTAACTTTTATTACTTTGTCAAGGGTTCTTAGAGCACCCGGAGTGGGGGTTGTGGGCTCGTTGTGGAGCTCACAACGACCGTTCTTCCCGTTATCACTCTGGGGCCTTCGTTGTGGAGGTCGTTGTGAGACGGCCGTTGTCCCAACAACGGTCGTTTTACAGATTTTCGTTTTTTTTTTTTTTTTTTTTTTTAAAACAAACGGTAATATTACCGTTTATTTATTAAATATTTTTTTTTTTTTTTTCCAAATTCACCTATAAATACCCCCACAATTTAACCAAAAAATCACACCAATTCTCAATCTCTTTCTATCTCAATATTTTCCTAAAAACCATATATACAAAAAATGAGTTCGAATTCGCCAACCGATCACGATGTTTCGGATTCGTCATCTTCCGACTCCGAATTGTTACAAGTTCTAGCCATGTCGGTACAAGCTTTGGAGATGGAAGAAAATGAGGCGCAAAGTTCTCGGCGTACGGTGAAAAAGAAAAGGCGTTATATCAACCACGATCGCGCCGAAGCAAACGAAAACGTGGTACGACATTACTTCTCCGGCGAAAGCGTATACCCGGATGAATATTTTCGTAGACGGTTTCGTATGAGAAGACCTCTTTTCCTCCGAATAGTCGAAGGTATATCTAATTACTCTGTAGAACCTATACCCGACTATTTTAAATATTTCAAACAACGCCCCGATGCAACGGGTAAAATGGGTTTTAGTTGTTTGCATAAATGCACGTCGGCTATTCGTGCGATGGCGTATGGGATTACTCCGGACGCCTTCGACGAATATTTACAAATGTCTGAAAGAACATCAACTGAATCCTTAGATAATTTTTTAAAATGTGTAATCCATCTATATACAAACGTTTATCAAAGAGCCCCCACACAAGATGATGTTTATCATTTATATCAAAAACACGATGAGGTTCACGGTTTTCCGGGTATGCTTGGTAGCATAGACTGTATGCATTGGAAATGGGATCAATGTCCAAATGCATACAAGGGGCAATACACACGAGGTGACCATGGTTATCCAACGGTTATGTTGGAAGCTGTTGCCTCGTACGATCTATGGATATGGCATGCTTACTTCGGTGTCGCCGGGTCGAACAACGGCATCAACGTGTTTAAACAATCGCCGTTGTTTCATGATATGCTCAACGACTCATCCCCGGACTACACATTCACCGTCAACGGCCACCAGTATACTAAAGGATATTACCTTGCAGACAGTATATATCCGGAGTGGTCGACATTTGTTAAAGCTTTCTCGTACCCATTTGAAGAACCTCGCCAAAAATTCAAACGTTTTCAAGAGAGTGCGAGAAAGGATATCGAACGGGCATTCGGTGTTCTTCAAGGTCGTTGGGGTATTATAAAACATGCCGCTAGATTTTACAAGATGAACAAACTTAGAAGAGTTATGTATGGGGCTATTATATTACACAACATGATCGTTGAAGACAACGGACGGTCGATATGCGATGCCGATGAATGGTATGCTCCTCCGGTACCCATTCCGAGAACTTTTAACGAGAGAATCAACGAACGTATCCGGATTAACCGAGAGGTTAGAGACAGGCCCACACACCACGCACTCCGGGAGGATTTCGTGGCCTACATTTCGACACTTCCGGATAACTATCGACAACGTTAGCTTTTTTTAATTATTGTATTGTAATTTTTTTTTAATTATTGTATTGTGTTTTTTTTTTAATTATTGTATTGTAATTTTTTTTTAATTATTGTATTGTGTTTTTTTTTAATTATTGTATTGTATTTTTTTTTTTAATTATTGTATTGTGTTTTTTTTTAATTATTATATTGTATTTTTATTTTAATAAAATGTATTATTTATTTTATTTAAATCTTTTAAGAAAAAAAAAAGAAAAATTAAACTGGGTCCCACAACTCCCACAACCTCCACAACCCTCATTATCATACCACCCAACAATCTCACCACCCAACAATCTCACAACCCACGTCATCACCTTTTTCCCCACAACCTCCACAACCCACATTGTGGCTCATTATCACTCCGGGTGCTCTTATATTTGAAACTTATAATAAAATCAACTAATGTCTTCTACAACGTTATAGATATATCTTTTTTTTTTTTAACTTTTTGGCTTGTGAAATTGACTTACTATAACGTTCAAGATTATAAATAGTAAATTTAGATTCACATTAAAATATAACACCATATAACTTTTCGAAATTATAAATAGTAAGTTTAGATTCGCATAAAAATAAACACCATATGTGTATAACGAAACCGTTAATATATATGATTTACTAGATTATTGTCCCGCGATAACGCGGACAAAGATAAAAATTGAATTTTATGTAGATTTTAAGTTATTATGAGAAGACTATGTTATACGTATAATAACATATATACATTTGTGTTTTACATGTTGTTTATAGTTATAATAACATATACATCTTCACGTTTATATATATGTTTTGATATTTTATATTAGGAGATTTTAGAATTACATTAAGGTATTGAGCGATTTTATAAATAATTAAAATTATGTTTTTATTTAAGTTGAGATGAAATGAAAGAAATAATGTAATTATATGTTGTAAGAGGGTGTAAAGTGAATATAGTATTTGATTACATCATCAATCTGATCTAACGGTTGAAATTAAAGAAGTTAACTTATCTAAAGGACATTACTTCGCCATTTGGTATTTAAGGCTTCTCTTTTATTATATATTAAAGATTAAAGATATGTTTAATGTTTAATAAACTGTGTTAAGATGTGAGTTTTATATTATAATGTTCTTTGGAAACATAAAATAAGCTATCTTAATATATAGGGTTTTTCTAACGTGTGCCCTTGGGGCACACGATAAGTAGAAAAATTTTTCCTCGAAAATTGAAAAAGCATGAAATATTCTCCTCGAAAAATGAAAAAGTATGAAATATTCTTCTCGAAAATTGAAAAAGTATGGAATATTCCCTGCTTTTTCAATTTTCGAGGAGAATATTCCCTACTTATCGTGTGCCCCACCCTAATATATAATTAGTAAATTGTCAAAGTAATTGGTAATTACATATTACCCCTTCAAGAATATTAAATATTATTTCTATTTATGTCTCAGCCTAGAGACTATGGGGTTTGCCGACAGGATATATTTGACTTTTCCTTATTTAGATTTGGGACGTAAACACGCCATGATTTGCCATTTGGCATTTTCTTGAAATTAAAGAAATAGTTTACTTTTAGTTTTGTAATCATACTATTATTTATTTATATTATTTATTTATATTTATATATATAAAAAGCTACTATGTAAATAGAAAGCTATTAACAATATAAAAATAACGTAACCTTGTTTTTTCAAATTTCATGTCATTAACTAAGATACAGAGAACAATCATCAACCAAAATATGTCCAAATATTTTATGTATAGTTACATGTTGTTATCATATTCTTTAAATTTTTTCCTTTATAGTGAGGGTATCATTAACTATTTGTGCACTTTAAGTTTTAGAAATTTACTGTCAAAAGGATTTTGTGTTAAGTATGAAAAATTCAATGTATAAATAAGGGGTTGTTTGATAGCTGCAGATTGAGTTAGAGTTCAGTTGGAGCTCAGACTGAGTTAGGTACCGGCTGAGTTTGTTGTGTTTGATTATGCCTCGGACTGGCTATGATGACTGGGAAAATTGAATATTTTACCCTTGAATATTTTACCCTTCTGTTTATTTTTATAATGAATGTCGTACAAAATCCAAATTAACCATAAATCCAAATTGAACATAAATTCAAATATCTTACAAAATCCAAATTAAACAAATCCAAATGTCTTACAAAATCTAAATTAAACATAAATCTTTTCGATTACAAATAGAAACATACTGAAATTTAAAGAAGAATGTTTAACTTTATCGCGATAAAGTTCTGAAGACTTTGTTTTTCAATTTTAATAAAAACAAAACCAACAGACTTTCTAATTTAATGATATTATATATTTTGTTTTTTACAATTTTGACTAAAAATGATACCAAAAATAAAGAAAGTTTGACGATCTGATAATTTATATTTTCTTAAAGCATGTAATAAAATCAGAATAAAGAAAATAGTCACATCATTAATCTCATTTCTCGATTTTTAGTAGGCAAAACTTTATGACACGATCAGCTTCGCTCGGGTTTGTTCGGACTAAATTAGTAAGTATCTCAATTTGTTGGTAAGACTTGGATTAAACCAGTAATTAAACTTTTAAGTCCACCATATTCTTTCTCTCTCTCATCTTTGGGTCTGAAATTACCAGATCAATCAAATCTCTTATTTACACCTACAATTACACCTACAAGCACACATACATCGAGCTACAAGTCAAATTTGATTCCATTTCTTCACAGATTTCATCTCAAATTAGCTCAAAATGTTACAAATTGAGCTCGAATTTGTTCAATTGATTTGAATAATTAGGTCAATTAGTAAATTAACTGGCGATTGGAGTACATATTGCGATTGATTTTGATGAACAATGAATTTTAATTAGGTGAATTTGTCTAGTTGAGAAATTAGTAATGAGAATGAGGTTTATTGTGACGGTGGAGGTAGGTACGTAGGTCTGGATGATTGACTGATTGTGTGGTGAAAGTTGAGAAATAGTGTTGGCTGGAGGAGGAGCGGTTGTGGAGAGAAGGGTAGTGGGTTGGAAATTAATATTGGTCTGCATTTATTTAACACAGATTTAGTCCGTGGTGTGGACCGAGTCCGAGCCATCTGTGCCTTATAAAACCCGCAGACCACAGACCAAGTCCGCGGTCTGATTCCGGATCCGTGGTCTGTGGTGATCGTAAACAGAGCCTAATGGGCTGTTTGATAGGTGCAGACTGAGTTGGAGCTCAGACTGAGTTAGGTGCAGACTGAGTTTGTTGTGTTTGATTATGTCTCGGACTGACTATGCTGACTGGTAGAATTAACTATTTTACCCTTCTGTTTATTTTTATATTGAATGTGTTAGAGAATCCAAATTAACCATAAATCCAAATTAAACTTAAATCCAATTTTTATTGTGTCTTGGGATTTTCAGATCCTTGCTAGCAATTGCAGCCTGTAACAAACATCAATTTGTTTCTTCTCCTCTTCCTCCCTTTGTCTTTTCCTTGCTGCTACATCAGCTTCAATTTTCTTTAATTCCTCCTGCTTCTTTCTTCATATTCCACTCATTTTCCTTCTCTTGTGCACGTCGTTTTGCAGCCTCTGCAGCTTCCAAAGCCTTCACTTTGATATCTCTCTTCGCTTTACAAAAAGATATGTAAATATATTAACATAAGTCATTGAAAGGAGGAAATAAATCATGACATTTACCGACCTGCAGTCGATCTGTAGGTTTTGATCACATATCCAGTCTTTGATATGGGTCCGTGATACGAACAGAGTCCGTGACATCTTAGCCTTATCAAACGCAGACCACGGACCGAGTCCGTGGTCTGAGTACGGATCCGTGGTCTGTGGTGATATCAAACAGCCCCTAAGTCTTTTGATTTGCTTGTACACAATCTACACACTCCATTGCATCATATTTTTTCCTTTATAGGGAGGGACTATATTTACTACTTGTGCACTTTATAAATATTATCAATTCAAGTTTTTCATGCGAGTCCCTCTTATGTTCAGGATTTATAGATATACAACTCAAGTTATATTGTCAAATAATACATGGCAGTGGAAAAACAGGATCACATAAAAATAATTAAATCGGATTAAGTAATACCTTTACGTCTTGAATTAATAGCAAGTAAGTTGTAGATCTAAGTGTAAGATCTATTCCACGATTACTTACGCGACACCTTCTTTAGCAACAGACTTGTATGCTAGTACATGTTTGGATTCAATCAACCAATTAACAATCTTTTCCTTTGCTTGGAACCCGAAAAACCGAGACACAACTTGATGTTGTTGTGTTCGACCGAGAGTCACCAAATGAGAGGGAGAGGATCGATTCCTATATCTCCAAAACAATAAACCTAAGGTTTTTTTATATAAGTGATATTTACTTGGAGCGCAAGTTGTATTACAATTAAAAAACCTCCATAATTACAAAATACATCATCTCATTTATTAATTATTACAATTAACTCATTTAATTAATAATTAGCAAATAATAAACGTATAGTCGTGTCTAAATGTCGATGCGTGCGTTCTCGTAGACTCACACATTTACGAACACATATTTGCTAAAACTATTCAAATACCAACAACTCTTACTTTAAATAATTTTCAAACAAATATGTACTTTCATTAATGTAGGAACGATTATAATATTTTATTAATATAAATGGAAATAAAACATGATGCATCTCATATAGTTCTATATTCGTGTTTTTTGCATTGTAAGATTGTAGCATATATAATTTGGGATTTGCGATCCCAGATAAGATCGGTCTAGGATCATGGGATCCTAATTTCAAATCGTTGATCTCCTGTCTCAATTAAGAGGAGTCATGAAAAGAAGCGGTTCAAAATCTCGATCAATTCCTTTTTCAAATTTATACGACACACTCATTAGCATAATAAAAATAATAATACAATGTTGAGCCTTCACGGGTCAAAGATACAAACAAGACTAGGCTAAGCCCACAAGTCTTATCTTGTATATGTCATTTTATATTTTTATCCGTGGTCTATGTGTCTATTTACGTAATTATTGTATAATTACATCAAGTCGAGTTCAGAAGCACCAAGTTCGATTACTACTAACCTTGATTAATGTGTATTATGCTTGAACATGAAAATAAATGCTTGATCAGCTTCGGGATGGAAATCGACAAAGTGCCAAGCTCGACTCGACTATAAATCTCAAAGCTCGATCAAGCCTTCAAAATCATGCTCAAGCTAATAATAAACATAAATCAAGGTTAGTAGTAACCAAATTTCATACTTGTCGGATACCTTAGGTTAACCAAAAAAAAAAACTTCATACTTCTGAGTTCTAAACTCAAGATAAATAATACTTTAATTACGTAAATTTTTTGACCACATATACAAATTTAAAATGTCACATGCTCGATAAGGCCGAGCTTTATGAGCTACGTATCTTAATACTCAACTTGACATAAGAGATTACTCGAGTAGATAAGTTCAATTTAAAATAGAGTCGGAATACAGAAAGAACGAAAAAAAAACCTAAGTCACCAAGGGGATTGTAAGTATAAATCGCTGGCTTGGACTCCATTATTTTGAATTTCTATAATCACCAGTTTATAACCAATCGAAAATACCACATTAATATATACACACAATACATGTATTTTAACGCACAAACTAAACGTTAGACTTATCCAACGACTGAAGTCCGAATTTAACCATCTTCAATGGAATTTACAAACCCACTCTCGTACATCAAATGCATCGGGTACTTGTACAGTTCCATTTTACAGCACACATTAGACGCTTGTACATTAAGCCAACCATGCATTGGCTTATACACACATGTTATAAGTCATCTAGCTTTTCTCGTCTTTATAAGCAGAAGCTCTTAACCTCGTCTTCCATTTCTTAAATAGTCCATTCTGATCACCCAAAGCTGCTCTCCCACCACCTTCATTTCCGGTCGGTCCCCTCGTGTTGGGGCAGCACATTGAAAAGCTAAACCCAGCATCTTAGCAAAGATTTCACCGTCAACTGCATCTTTCATATGGGGGTCTACTAAATCCATAATATTACCTTCGTTATACTTTCCAAACGCCTGAAATCAACCACCAAACAGGCAAACATAGTCATGAACTATAGGGTGTTCATAGGTATACAAATTGGACAAAAGTGTTTCGGGCCAACCGAACCCGACCCATTTCAACTTGTACAAATAATTACTCCTTTTGACAAAGCCTGTTTTTGACCCGTATTAAATAGTAAAGAAAATATCATGGTTTTGCACTTGGTAAGACTATCTATGCACAATGTTCAGCGTTATAATGCACGGGTGGAAAACTAGTCAAGGAATCGAGGAACCATATGTTCATACTTCATAAAGCAAATAAAGTAGCATGTTTCTTGACTCGGTATGACTATCAAGGTACATAACAAGTAACAAGAACAGGAAACTTACCCATCTGACGGTCACCTTCTCTTCGACAGATCTTCTCGACTCAATGGGCCGACGACCAGTAAGAATTTCTATAAGTAGAACACCGAAAGAGTAAACGTCGCTCTTTGGAGTGAGTTGATAAGTTTTCATATACTCTGGGTCAAGATAACCGACTGTTCCCCTTACTTTAGTCACGACGTGTGTATTACCAGCCTCCGCATCTCCAAGTCTTGCGAATCCAAAGTCGGCCACTTTTGCTCTCAGTCTCTCAGTTAGAAGAATATTGGACGATTTCACATCTCGGTGGATAATTTGTTTTTCTGTCCATGATCAAGAAAACAATACAAAATAAGTAAATTCCACCAAGAAAAGAATTAAAAAAAAAAGAGTCAAAACTTTGGATATGGGCGGGTTTGGTAATGGATCAAAAGTGGTTCGAGTTCAAACATATGAAAACAAGTACAGGTCAAAATAAGCCGAGCCAGGTTGGGTTCACAATCAAACACTTTTTTATCCTTTTTAACACACCCTCACAAAAAAAATACTATAAATAGTGAATGCTTTACTTATATTTACAAAACAATTATTGTTACATTAATATTCCAAAATCCTTAAAAAAAAATATTTAGGAGGTTGTATAGAATTAAAATTGACTTGAGCGACTTTTAACCCGTTTCCCTCTGAGCAATTTTTTTTTTTTGACATGTTTGAGATATAACACGAGTACACAACCCATATCCAATTCATAAGTAAATGGTTTAAAATGCATCCTCTTATGAGAGTGTCATTATATTTGCGTTGACCTATACCTGCGTATAGATGGAGATACGTTAAGCCATGAGCAATATCGATACAAATCTCAAGCCGTTGACTGAAGTCCAAGAAACTACCGTGACCACCTGAAAGGTTGATAGATTAATTGTTAGTTTTTAAAGATATGCCGTATCGTATCTAAATCAAGGTGCTAGGTAAAGTTTAAAATTACCGTCCAAATGTTCCCTAAGTGTACCGTTAGGCACATATTCTGTAATAATAAGGCGTTCATTTCCTTTATCTACATAGCCAAGAAGCTTCACTAGATTCCGGTGATCAATTTTCGCAAGTAATTCAACTTCACTTCTAAATTCACTTCGTAGAGCATCAAAATGTTCCTACACAATTATTTAATTAGGACTCACAATCACATGTTCATTTCATCTAACATCAAATAATATATATTAAACGATAGGGGGAAAAAATATAATAAAGTTGAAAGTATCAAAATTTACCTACCCTAAACTTCTGTAAGTTCGTAAGAAAGAACCATGAGTTGACTTTTGAGGTCAAACATAATTACTTCAACCTCATATAGTTAACAATTATTTCGACAAAGTTAGTAACTGTTATACACTTTAATATAACGTAGTTATCATTTTTTTCAAAAAGAAGAAAAGTCAAAGATAATTAGTCTGTTTCACCGAAAAGTCAAATTTTTGCTCTGTGTGGAATATAGAAAGTAGTTGCGAAAGTCAATACCGTATTATTCTTGAGTACACAGAACTTATAAATCAATCACATAAATATTTAATGTCATATCAAACGAAACCCTCAAAGTATAAAATATTTAATAACAAAAAAACAAAACAAGAATGAAGTTGACATGTTAAGATATTGGCTACCATAAACTATACTCCATCTGTTCGGAAGAAATGACCACACTTAGACTTTTTTGGTCAAACATATTTGCGTTCAACACGCCTTTTATTTCAAAGGTTACACCGATATAAGTAACTGTTATAAACTTTAATGTAAGTACCATTTTTTTTCTAGAAAAGGAAAAGTCAAAGATGATTAATATCAAGTTATCAACCAGGCAATCGACAAGTACTCTGTTTGACCCAAGAAGTCAATTTTTTGCTTTCATATGGAATATGACAAAAATATCACTTATTAAGAGGGGAATTTTTTTACTTAAGATTATAAAAGAAGTAATGTTGCGAAACGAGATTATTTTTACATAAATGGAGGCAAAAAAGATTAAAAAATGTTTCGGACTGACCCAACTTGACCCGTTTCATCCCATGCCAAATAACTACCCATTTTGATCCGTTACCCGTCCCGCCCAAACTGTCACCTCTGACTTTACATTATAATTATTTGAATGTGTATTACCTTCTTTGCTCGTTTAATAGCAACAACTTGGCCGTCGTTTAGTTGAGCTTTGTATACTGTTCCGAACCCTCCTTCACCTAACCGTAATGATGGTGAAAAGTTTTGGGTAGCTCTTGCAACTTGGTTCATAGTGAGATGAACGGATCCAATCCTATCGAGTTTGGGGGACATTGAGAATCTACTAGGGCTAGGTGGAACACGTAGTGGACTTGCTGGAACCTTTTCAAAAACAGAGTTCATTTCTATAGACGAAGTTGAATCCACTGCAAAAAAAAGTAATCCAGCTTAACGACCCAAAATGCCAAAAATACTGTGTCCAATATATATGAATTGGGTCTTCGTATTTATCAGATAAAAGGGTGAATTCGAGTTAGATTTTATAACGGATTAAATGGGACAAATAGAAAAGTTACCTAAAAACTAAAAGGGTCGAGTGGGTCAAACAGGTACCGCCTGAAGTGTTTCAAAATGTTTTTTAGATGCCTAAAATCGATTTATTCAAACAGATTATTATTATTATTTTATTTAATACATTAACTCTTTAAAAAAAATGATGGCAGAACAGTCCAAATTACCCGACCCGTTTGGACCAAATTAAAAGATTACTAATTATGACCCGTGACTTGACCCGCCCATCAAGCCAACTCTATCTACTGAGCAAAATTTCTAAAGTGAATTCTCTTCACTTCTCGAGACTTACTTTATGGTTAGACTACTAGTCAAAAATCCAAAATACCCCTAAACGATGAAGAAACATTCTTTAGAAAAAAATCAATTATCACTAGTAACAGGCAAAGAGGTAACTTTGCACAAAAACAATCAAAAATCCCGGGGACAAAATTGTTGCTTTTATTTTGGGACGGATGAGGCACAAAACAAGTTTTTAACTAGGAGATATTTGCATTGTAAGCATTCATAGATGAAGAAAGTTTGGCATGTAATCTAAATTGATACTTGAGAGTATTAATAATAACTCACTTGAATTTGGCTCCTTGGCAAGAACAGCGTGTTCCATATCTTTCCTTCTAGAACGAAAGCAAGGGCAAAGAAAACTACAACACAAAATCAAAATCCCAAGTCCGGATCCACCCATGACCAAATACTTTGTTTTATACGTGGAATTTTGACCATCTTTCTTTGACTCGCTGTCTTTTCCTTTTAGAGTTTTGTCTCTAATTGATTCCTTTAGTAATCTCCTTCCATCTGATAGAGAATACACTAAGTTGAAACTAATGAAATTTTCAAAAGCTAACACGAGAGCCACAAGGTAAGATTTGATAACATAATGCATACCTGGAAAACGATCCACCTCGTAGCAATGACTCCAGACATTCCTATTGATGAAGCAATGATTCGCATGATACGAACTGATGGACTGGCAAAAGAAATATTTGTTTACTAATTCCTCGTTTAAATAAAACAATTTACTATTAGAATCACTCGAATAACCGATATGATAAGTCCCACAAGCTTTTGAATGCAACAATCCGGAAGCAAATATGAGTGGTGATTGGATCAACAAAAGAAAACTCAACACGATCACTCCCATTCTCATTTACAAGCATATTTGTTCCAATAACAAATGTGTTGTTAAATTCTTCGAGTCATCATGAAGGAAAACTAGATGAGGAATAACATGCTAGTAATGTTAATAAAGACGGTTTCATATTTCATTCAAGAAATAATGTGTTATTCCGCATCACCGTTGAAGTCAACTTTTGATCCTCCAACCTATTCGGAAAACAAACAAAGATGAAGACCCGTATGAGAAGAAAATGTGGGTCTGAAAACTCGTTACAAAAATGAATCAGGGGGGTGTTTAGATACTGGATTAATAGAATCTGCCTATGATTATTTGATTAGAGTAAAATTAATCTTATACCCTTATGGTTCAAACGATATCCTGTATCATACAATCACTTAAAAAACGCACATCCAAAAGTCTAAAATCCTAAAATTCTAAACGTCAGTAGCTCAAAACACCTATATATTGTAAAACAGCATCCTAATTATTCGATATTACAAGATTTTCACATAACCATCTCGGTTTTCTTTAAGAAACAAAAATTATCTTAAACTAAATACTTCACAGCCACAAATTTGACAAATAAAGATCCTAAAACATCCTATGACTGAAACAGATCATGAACTCACTTTAACACGGTATCCGATTCTACAACAAATATATGAGCAAACTTAATCATAAAACAAATATTCATGAACCATCATCAACTTTGCATATTAAAGAACTCATTTCTCAATCAATTTATTCACAAATGAGACAAACCCAGATCATAAAACAAAATTTTTAGCAAAACCCATCATTTAATTTTCATAAAATTCAGAAAAAAAAAATCAAAAAAATTGTAAACCACACTAAAAAAGACTCAATTTTTAATAAATTTCTTCACAATTGAGACAAACCCAGATCATAAAACAGCATTTTAAACAAAACCCATCATTCAATTTCCATAAATTTAGAAAAAAAAAAAAAAAAAGTTATGAACCAAGTCAAACATATGTGTAAAAGAAGAAAGTTCAAACCTTTATATGAAGATAAACCTTAAAGATTATGTTTTTTATTAGCAGAAACAAAAACAAAAAAGATTACTTGTAATGTTTTTGTTTCTTAAAAAGAAGAAGAATTTGATGAAGATGTTGGAAACACCGGCGAAGGTAAGAATGGGGGAGTATAGAATATAGAGATTCAATTCAAGGTTTGAGTTTTGTATATTTTAAATAATTATTGTAGATTGATGATGTCATACATATGTAAGCATAGATGTTCTAGTAATAAGAGAAAATAGAGATGTCATGTTGCAAGTGTGGCTTGGCCCTTTAACTCTTATTTCTATTTCTAAACATAATGTATAATGTACGAGTTGAATATATTTGACATTATTCAAAAGTTCAATCCGAAATTGACACAAAAATAAATATGTATAGTTTGAGTTCGTGTTAAAATTTTGTAACGGGTTGAACTTGAATCACCTTCCCATAAGTTTTTGAAAATAAATTTGTTATAATGAGAAAAGTTAAATAACTAGGGTGTGTTTGCTTTATGAGTTTGGAAATGAGGTATTGGTAGGGGTGATTATAAAAAAACAAAAATCGAACCATAACCAAATTAATCAAAATAACCTAACCAAAAAACCGATCCACAACCAAAACCGATGGTTCGGTTTTTAGTATTGTAATTAACCAAAATTTTGGTTCGGTTATGGTTATGTCTCAAAAACCGATCCGCTATAACCAAACCATATGGGGTTTTATAGTTCTTAGTTTTAGTTATTTAAATGCCAACTTTTGTTAGTTGTTTAGATGTTAACTTTGCCTCTATAATAAGTTATTAGTATGTGCTTTTTGCTTAGATGTTAACAATATTTAATGTAAACTAGGGATAAGCTCGTGCTTCGCACGAGTCGGTTGAAGCATTTGTTTGTGAGTGTAATTCAATCGATCTATAACGCAGGGACCAGTTGATATTCGTCATTTAGCAAAAGGGCTGTTTTTGTTATTATAATTCCCGGCGTTTATGTTTGTAAAAGCGCTAGCGGAAACGACTCGAGTTTTTGTTTTTTTACTTTTTTATCGAAGTATAAATGTAGCTATTTGCTAAAACGATGCCGTTATTTATTATTAATCTGAGTAGATGTTCGTATTAGTTGAATCCAAATAAAATTCCGAGGGGTAGAAAGCGTAAAAGTATTATTTAAAGCTGAGGGGGGGAAAACGCAAAAACATATAAAGTGCAGACAGGAAAAGCTAAAAGTCGTTTAAAGTTTAGGGTGAAAAAGCGTTATATTTTTTAAAGTTGAGGGTGAAAAAGCGTTAAAGTTTTTAAAGTTGAGGGGCGGAAACCGCTAAGTCTTTAAAGTTTAGGGGGGAAAACCGCTAAGTCCCTAAAGTCTAGGGACTAAAATGCAAAATTCCAAAACATTAAAATATAATATTTTGCACATTTCCATATGCATTAAAAGGAATTAATATAGGAGAAGAATATATTGGTGAATTTTGTATAATAGTATGCATTGACAAATAGACGTTTTTGGACTCAAATACGTAATCGCAATCATAAATGTAATATTTATTAATATGATAATCGTTAAACTTAATTGATTTCGACAAATGTACACTTTTGACTCAAAAATGTGAGCATAATCGTAAATTTCTAATAATAAATTATAACTTTAATCAACGTCATATAAAATGGTTTATAATCTTAATAGACTTGAAATATTCAAATATAATTTAAATATATATAGATTCTTCAAATGTTGACTTTTTAGTTGACTTTGACTCCATATTATAATCATTGACTTTGACCAAAGTAAACTATCCTATTACGTTGATTTTGGTGAAGTTCGACTAAACTTCGATTTTCAATATTCAATCTTCTATCGTTACCTCCTATTCGTTGTAACGACTCAAAATGTTATTCTTTCGGACTCTTTGAATATATAATGTAATATAACGTTAATTTATAAGGCTAAACCGTACTAGACTTATAGAGGTAGCTGAACTTATGTGATGTCGTTATTCTAGGGCACTTAGGCGTTGGAGTGATCTCTCCTGGTTTGTCATCCCGACATTGCTATTGTTGATCATTGTGAGTTATTTGTAGCCATTTTTACTGTTTTACTTTGGGCTGGAAAGCGTGTATACAACTATTTATTATTTAATCTTGTTTACCTAGTGGATCAGAATTGCCTTGGATTATGTTGTCATTAGGCCTTGTTGGACCCCCCCTGTTTACACCAGTTAACTCTTTGAGCCTCGGTTGTATATATATAGATCTATATGGGTTTGACCAAACCCTCATTGTCCGGTAGGATGTCCCTACGAACATGGACGTATGTTATTATTTGTTGCCTTTGGTTAACACGCCTTAGGATTGGGGTTATTTATTGTGGTCAGGATCGGGTGTATGTTATCTAGGCAATATACGTCACATTATTGTTGTAAAACAAGATATGATTGGACATTTGTTACAAATGTTTTATTTAAAAATGGGTCACTTCTAATTTGCGAATAATTCACTGACATTTTTGTTGACTTATTTTTAACGCTTTTTAGGGGTATGAGGTTTGAGGATTGCTATTATGATTCATGCCATGCTTTTGTTATGCGGATCGTTTGATTATTTGTTTGGAACTTGTTATGATTTGATGTAGTTCATAGAGGATCCGTGTATTGACTTGATTATGTATATGAGACGATTGCGATGTATTTGTATACTCTTGGCATGATTCATTTTATATGATATATGTTTTGTTATAGTTGTTTGTTGTAACATTGACTCATGATATCATAAATTGCACACCTCGTGTTTTCGCTTTAGCGGAGTGTGACACTTTCAAAGAAACTCGATTAAGTGAGAAAAACTTAATTGTTTCTTCAAACAGTCGAACTTACAAGTTTGAATATGTCATTGGGTGTCTTACTTATGACCCTTAAACCAATATGAATAGCCCGACAAAAGTGTTCAAGTTGTTGGTTCATATTAGATTTTGTTTAAATTTTTGTTGGTAGTATTAATTTTGTAAAATGAATAATATCGAAAAAGGATGAGAAAAACCTTGATCTATAAAACTATATCTACTATAATAAATAAGTCATTAAAAATGACACTTGTCAAGCTTCCCCATAAATTGCTAATAATGTATATTTAGGTTTTAACCCTCATAATATGTAGAGTTATGTTACCTTTAATAATTTATTTTTGTTTAAATTTCTTAATAATGTTTTTGAAAATACTTGAAAATGATATGTAAAGTTGATCCTTTTTTGATTTATAAAATTAAGTTCTTATTCAACTTTTTTATTTCTTTCTTATTTTTTTTTTTTTCTATTTTGTTCGAATTGTTTATAAAGACAAAAGATAAGAGGTTTACTATTTTAACTTTAATATTTTTTACTTTTTATTAACGACACTCACGTATTACGCGAGTTATTAATCTAGTAATTTATATTTGTATCAGAGTAACTTCTTTATGGATAAATGTTTTCTCATATCTTCTTAAGATAAAATCATTTTATTTGATTATAAGTATATTTAGATATCAATTAAGTAAAGAAATACAAGGAGACACGATAGGGATATGTATGATTCGGTTTGGTCGGTTTGAACTTAAATTCATGGCCAAACTGGTAATCTCGGTTTGGGATTTTTGAAACCAAACAGGCCAAAATTTTCTTTCAAACAAAACCGCCCAAACCAATCAAAATCGGTTTGGTTTGACCGATTTAATGGTTTTGGTTTAATAATTTTTTCTCAAAATTATATAAAGTAAACAATGTCATTTATTGTGTTTTAGAAAATACTTCAAGTTATTTAATAATAAAAACAAATATTAACAATCTTAACGTTGTTAAGTAATTTAATTTTAGAGTAAAAGGAAAAACTAAACAAAACTTTTATTATAATTTTTTTATAAAGAAGTATACACTTATTTGTATTTAAAAACAGAACATGTTGAAACAATTAGAATACAAAAAAAAATATATAAAAATTAATATACATATAAATTTATAACAAAATATATATAATAAACATAAATTGTTCTGTTTGGTTTAAACGGTCGGTTTAAATGTTTAAACCACAAACTAAACCAATATATCAGTTTAAAAAATTCTCACATCAACCGACCAATGGTAGATTGTTAACCCGACAAAACCAATAAAATTGATTCGGTTTGGCCGGTTTAATCGGTTTCGACCCGAACCATGTACATCCCTAAGACACGACGAGGTCTATTTTTACAACAACAAAAATTGTATCAAATCCTGTCAAAGACGATGAAAATAAAAGAGCCTAACCCTAAAAACACCTCTAGGAGAAGAAAAAGTGTAATCTCCAAACCTAGAAGCCGAATCAAAAGAAAACCAAAGCTACGCTATGGCTCCAAGTCACCTAAAAATACGAAGAAGTGTTCTTATTGCTACAATAATGTTGCAAAATTAAAATTAAGTTGTAAATGAAAGTGAAATGTATGTAACAGTGAACTCAATCAATTAGCTACTATTTTATGTGTCAATATACCAATCCTTTGAATCAAATTCGACATAGAGCGTCATAACTTGGAACACAAAATAAACGTAAAACGGTAAACACTTAACCAATATCATACATTCTTTAGATAGGCGAAGCCAGGATTTGATATTAGCAAGGGGCGATATATAATTTTTATGACATATTAAGGGCGACCGACATATAAAATTTGAGTTTTTGTCTCCGCCCCTGATTCTTCATGCATCCTATGTGGAATACACAACATCCTTTATCTGCTTTAGGTAGTCTCCGCATCGGATTGGAGGAAACCTAAAAACCGCCCAAATTTTATGTTCGAAGAAATTGACTTTAGACTTAGAATTTGAATCAAACTGATACATACCGTGGAGGATTTGACTCGCTGCAACAGCTTTTCAAGCACTTCACTATACAGTCATGGTGAGGATCGAAAAAGAACGCCATCTACATTTAATCATATTATGGTCACTTACTCGGTTAAGGAAGAAAGAAAATGAAGTTTGGAGTTTGTTTTACGAGTAGATATTTGATTAAATTTGTTAATTAGGAGGTAATTACAGAATAACGCTCTTTCCCGGTTGGCATAACTCGGTGTAGTGTTGATCTGCAATAGCGGAGAAACACGCTTCAATTTTGTATTATAATGTTGAAAACGAGGATAAATGGTTTCCTTACCGAAACAAACAATTAGTCCATCTCTCCATCATGTCCCCAATATTAACAATGAAGGCCCTGCACAACCACAAAATATACCAGATTGAAATATAAGACTACTAAAACAGTTGAATCACGCAAGTGTCGGTATAAAAACTCACCCCTCGACATGACTAACATTTTCCCAAATCCGTGGTTGCGCATGTTTTTGCTTGCACACCTGTCAAAACAGAAAAATAAAGAACACCAAAATGATCACAAGTTAAAAAACGCAATAACGGAGAATAAAACAAGGGTAGATTTGATAAAGCATTGCCTGGAGGCCAGGAACACCGTTTGTTGCAAGAAGAGTAATCATTCCATAGTCAGAATGTGCGGATGCACCATATACCACCTCATCAGATGCCCCGATTTCACCTAGAATGGAACCCTCATCATGATCTTATTTTGAACACTTTGAGACAATTATGTGAATTAGAAAGTTGAAGATTAACCTGGATAGTGCAATAGCCGTAGAATAGCGGATGGATTATCAACAGCGCCTATTTTCTCAAAGAAGTCGTCTTCCAAATTCAAAGCGAGTGCAATCAAAGAGATCAACCTCTTCCCAACAGACCTATTGTTAATATAACAATTTCTTGTACGTATTAAATATTATACGTTGTATTCCTCGTTGGAAGGAGAACGAAACATATATACTATCAAATCGTCAAGGAAAGCTTGTTATAATGTAATGAAATTTAGAGATGCCAAATAAACATAAAGCGTACAAGTAAACGCTTACCAGAGTTGTTTGTAGTACATCTCCATAACGGATCTATAAGAAGGTAACATTTCTGCCATTTCCATGAAGAAATTAAGTAAAAATCGAGCTCAAGAAACAAACAAGCATAACAAAGTTAGTATAATAGTACCTTCAGACGGCCATTGATTTGCATGACTCTCTAAAGGACCGATATGGAATGTTTCTTTTGAATCGCCTGCATTTGAATTAGACGATAATAATAGTTAATATTTTTTAAACAGATAAACTTAATCAAGGTGTGGAAGAATGTAACTACGACACCTTTAGAAGTCGTAGAAGAATCAAGGTTCTCGCCATAAAGTGGAGCAAAACCAACATCTTCGTCTTCCTTCTTACGACTTAATTTCAGCTTCTCTACAAGTGGAAGCGAAAAAAACATTCCGCTTTGATCAAACACATTTTCTAACAGTTGTTCTTCTACTCCATGGTTAATGAGGTAAAAGAAGCCATAGTCCATACACGCCTAAATCATAGATAACAGGATTAAAATGACAATACCGTACAAGTTAAAAATAAGTTCATAAACTGAAAAATAACGCGAAAAAAGGGGTTATGTAAATAAGCTCGTGGTCGTTTGGTTCACAAAATCTGATGGAATTGGCGTGAACTGGAATTCTGAATTCCGTTTGCATGTAATGAGTTAGGAAGAACCTGACGGATGGAATTAGCGGTGGAGATTCGATCCGATGATAAAAGTTCGATCACCGGAAGCTTTACGTAATCAGTTTTTTCCATTTTTCACTTACGTTTTTCTCTTTTTTTTTTTTTTTTTTATTTATTTATGAGTTCATTCACACTTTTTTCTCTAATCTTATTTTCTTCTTATTTATGAGTTCATTCACGCCACACAAGCTTTGAATCTTATCCATTTTCTAAGAAAGTGAATAAGATAATTTCTAGTCGTTTACGTTACTTATTTTCTTTAAAAAAATATAAGGTAATTTTCTAAAGAGTTAATTACATAAATAGTCCCTATAGTTTATCTAAAATTATAGATTTCGTCCCTAAGTTTAAAAAGTTGCATAAATCGTCTAAGTTTAGAAATTAATTACGCTTTTCGTCCTTAATTTCTAATTTGCACATGTAACTGGGACAAACCTTAGGGACCAAATCCGTAATTGAGGAGAAAATTTAGGAACGAAATCCGTAATTGGAGCAAATCTTAGGGACAAAAAAGGTAATTAGTTTCTAAAAGTGCATGATTTATGCAACTTTTTAAACTTAGGGACGAAATCCGTAATTTGAGATAAACCTTAGGGACGATTTTTGTAATTAACTCTTTTCTAAATAATGGAACTATTATTGAAATTGTACAAGTAATGAATACGTATTTTAGTTTTTTAATTATAGCTTTCAAGGACTTTTGTTATCGAAACTCAAATTTATAATATATTATTTAAATACATTTGGTGTAGAGTTAATTACACGGATGATCCATATCCTTTTACCCAAATGGCACTTTTCGTTCTATTTACGAAAAATTACATGGATAGTCCTTTATTTTGAATTTCTGCACATTGATAGTCCTTTGGTCCGTTAGGATTAACTCAATTCTGTTAGTTATATCATAATGACTAATTTACCCTTTTTGTCTTATTCGCAAAGGACCGTTTTTGTAAAAACAAAATTATTTTTATTTGTTTTAGCAATTTTTTTTATTAAAACTAATAATTTTAACCTTAACATATACTCTTATCTAAATAAGATTTTCATGTTTATCCTCCTTCAAATCATTATCTTCTTTTTACTTTTATATCACCATAAATATCTCTAGCCACCATGGTATCATATGATAATTTAAGAACATCTAAACCTCCAGCCACCATAGTCTGTATCACTACAATAACATCCGACCACCACCATCGGAACCACCAAAATAACCGCCGACAACCATTATCAAAACCACCACAACCGTCAGATCTGATTTCGGCAGCCAAGAGAGACAACGATGGTGAGTTTGGTGGCTGCAACGGTGGATTTGGAGGCTGTTTAAAAAAGAAAATCGATTTCGGGTATTTTCCGACCATAACTCCTGCGTAAAAAAGATGAGTTCATCGTCACCACACAATAATTCTGCCGTTGGTGGTTTTCCGGCCATAACTCCGACAATGATTTTTTAAATGGATATTTAAGTATTTGATTTCGGGCGTTTCTTCAAGTAAATCCATTTGCAAGTTTAATTACATTTAGAGTTAATTACACAATTGGTCCCTGTGTTTGTTCCAATTTAACGGGTTCAGTCCCTGGGTCACAAATCGTTCGGGTCCAGTCTCTGGGGCATATGTTTGGTTACACGTTTGGTCCTTGCATCTAACAATCGTTAATTTTTAACGTTAAATCTGACATGTGCCAGACATGTGATGGGTAAAAAGGTAATTTCGCCTCAAATACACACCTACAACCTTCTACTCCAAATCTCTTCCCAAAACCATATCTAATCAAAATCTAATAACCCATTTTGATAGATCTATATACCCATCAACACACAATTTCCCATATATACATATCCTTAAAAGAAATAAAATTTGAATCCTAATTAAAACTTTGAATGTAGATGGGTGGAATTCAAATCAAAACACAACGAACAAGATTTACAGAAGATATATCATCAGAATGTAGTAGTTCTCCTAGTACTAAAACACCTACTTTAGTAGCTAGATTAATGGGTCTTGATCTTCTCCAGGACCATCCTCTTCTTCGACTCCGGCAACTTCGCATCATCGGAGTCGTTCGTTATCCTCTACTCCGAGGGCATCGACCGGAAGTAGGCGGTCAGTGGAAAACAAGGACTACCACCACCGGCTTTCGCTTCAAATTGATAAAGAAAATTGTACTAGTTGTCGGGGTCATGAAAACGAGTCGTTGCAAATGAAAATGGCTCGGCGAAGGTGGATCTGTTAGGGTTCTATTATATAAACTTGATTAATTTTGGTCTTGATTTTTCAGATCCAGTTTTGGAGGTGAAGATTTTTCAGATCCAGTTTTGAGTTGGGTATATTTTGTGTTTGTGGTTGGGGTTTGGCCACGAATAACGAATAAGAGACACGAGTAGTTGTCGGATTGTGGTTGTGGCAATCTGGCAGTGGCGGTGGTGGTAGAAATGGTGACGGGAGGTGGTGGAGGAGATGAGGTGGTTGTTGTTGTGTTGTGGCTTCCTTGAAAACAGAGATGAATGGTTATAATAATAATAAAGAGTTAATTACATATTTAAGGCGAAATTACTTTTTTACCCATCACATGCCTGACACATGTCAGATTTAACGTTAAAAATTAACGATTGTTAGACGCAGGGACCAAACGTGTAACCAAACATATGCTTCATGGACTGGACCCGAACGATTTGTGACCCAGGGACTGAACCCGTTAAATTGGAACAAACACAGGGACCAATTATGTAATTAACTCTTACATTTATTATTGCTTTTAATATCTAATTGCATATTCAAACTTGGAATTGTTTTTTTTTCCTTTTATTTTAAACTTTGGATATTTGAATTCAACATTATAGCCATTTATATACAAAATAATATTGTGGCGTATATCATACCTTTACGATTTCTGCTACCGGCGGGGGTCGGGGTGATGTTGCCGGAGAGAATGGGAAAGGGATGAAGTCTGGTGGAGAAATGAGGAACGGTGGGAGAGCTTGGGGGTTCTGGTGGCGAATTCTAGGGTTTGTTTTGGGGAGAAGATGGAGGAAGTGGTGGCGCGTGGAGGAGATGAGAAGGAGCAAAGAGTGATTGTGGAGAGAGAGATGAAGACGCCATTGATGAAAAGCTTGAGCTTGAGAGAGAAGGTGAAAATGGGGAGAATATGTTAAAGGTTAAAATTATTAGTTTTAATAAAAATAATTGCTATAAAACAAATAAAAAGAAGAAAAAAAATTACAAAAACGGTCCTTTGTGAATAAGACAAAAGGGTAAATTAGTCATTGTGATATAACTTAAAGAATTGAGTTAACCTAACGGACCAAAGGACTATCAATATGTAGAAATTCAAAATAAAGGACTATCCATGTAATTTTTTTAGAAATAGGACGAAAAGTGTCATTTGAATAAGAGGATAAGGACCATCGGTATAATTAACTCTTTGGTGTATATATTTGTTTCTTAAATATCATTATTATTTCATTTTGCTATATACAATTATATTAGAAAGTTGATTGGTTGCATGATACTTATTTAAAGATCTGGGATTTTTTTTCACGTTGATCAAACATGACTACCATTTTTTTGTTTTTTAAATCACAACACTCTCGTGCTTAGGTTAGTTGGTTCAAGTATATCAAGAGTTTGAAAAATACTAAACGTAGTCGTGGTGGCTATGTTTAAAAGCACTTAAACAGTTACAATACAAATAGTAAAGAATGATTCCGTGCATTTGATTGGCGGTTTTTTGACATTTTTACACGGTTATCTTTTGATAATTATTGTACATATAATTGATGCATAAAATTTATATGTTGAACATAGCTTTAAGGCTAAGATTAGCAAAGCCCTAATTATAATTATATATAATTATATGTTAACCATATTCTTTAATTCAAATAGTTTTCCAAAGGTTATCTTCCCCTTAAGAGACATGTTATGTTGTAACCCAATGATCTTATTGTATTGTTTTCCTTATTATATAGCTTCTTGTTAGATGATATTAGGTTTTTTAATATATCAAGTTGATTCTAAAAAAAAAGTCTATTAAGTGTGTTGATTAAATCCATTTTTTTTGTTAAATCGATTTGCAAGACTTTGAATTTTTATCATACTTTGATCATATTTTCCCTCTCGATAAGTTGTTAACTCTTTAAACTCCTTGAGTTTGAAATTGGTTAGGTTTAATTTTGAAATCAATTTTGCTTAAACATGTTCAAAACTTTTAACTTAGTTTTGCAAATCGGTTTGCAATTTTGCATCGTTAGTTTGAAAAGTTTGAATTTGTGCTTTCAAGTTTTGAATTTCATTTGAAAGTTTAGAATTTTCGTTTAAAAACTTTGAAACCAATTCAGAGTTACGTTGCATTTTTTTTAATCCAAATCAATGATCTTATTTGCTAATGGAGAACAAGACGGATTGTACCCAATTCACGTGTGTTGGTTATGATTCGAGAGGCGTGTTCTTTTCCAAAAATCTCAAATGATCTTATCAACTTGTCTCATGGCCATCAAGTCGGGGTCATCCAACCTATGACATAGGTCAAGGCCGTTACAAAATTCTTTTAGTTGCGTTCCCAGGGTTCGATACTTGGCAGCAACAAAAAAATTCTTTTTACCTATAAAATAATAAAATTATTAAAAAAACCGGTTTATCCGGGTATAACCCGGACCGGACCGAAAACCGGATACACCAAATATTAAAGACCTAGGACCGGACCGAATGTGAATATACGGGCCGGGTTAGTCAGGGATGGCTCGGGTTTGCGGGTCCCAAACGGTCTTGACCGTTTATGCTCACGGCTAGAACAAAAGAAAACAAAAATAGCGGTTATATTGAAATGGTAGGATTTGTTTAAAAGACGTTTAACTAAACTGATTTGAATTCTTAAAAATAAGAAATCTTGAATTCCTTACGAAACTGGAAGGAATTCTGAATTCCTCGGAGTTTGATGGATTTTTAGCAGATTTCAATTTCTTCTGCAGTCCAACCAAACACGATGCAACCGGAATTCATAATTTCAATTCCTTCTAATTTCATCAGATTATGTGAACCAAACGGGTTAGAGATTTTAAATGGACTTTAATCACATCCTTACAACCGACTTGTACTCTAAGTCCCCAACTAATCCTTTGGTCAAGTGATTACACAAAATTTTGTTGAGTCGAACAATATCCACATAGATCACACCATTCGTGATTAACTCACAAACCATAATATGTCGAAGACCTATGTGTCTAGACTTGCCATTGTAAATTTTGCTATATGCTTTAGCTAAAAGTGGAAGCAGTATCACAATGGATAGAAACCCGAAAAATTGGTTTTGGTTATATGCCGGTTAAGGCCCCAAGTTCAGATGCCATAGTGGACGTCCGTAATACAAGTTTGTTTGCTTCCTGGAATCTCATGAAACAACTAGTTGTTCCGAGTTGTTAAAACAACTTGCATCTAATATGCAGACCAACTTTTTTGAAAAAAAATCGATTAAACTGGAAAATTTGAATCGGTTAGTTCTTCAAATATAAGATAAAGTAAAATGTATGTAACAGTGAACTCAAACAATGAGCTATTATGAATACAAATGGACTAAAGAAGAACCTTTTAATCCGCTAACATAAAACTCATTCACGATAAAAATGGCAAATGCTGATTTTTTGAATATTTGATGTGTTAAATTCGACACAAAGCATCATAGCCTGGAACACAAAATAAATGTAAAAAAGTAAACACTTAACCAACATAATACATTCATCACACATCCTATGTGGAATACGCAGCAGCATCGATACGCTTCCTGAGGTAGTCTCCACTTCGGATAGGAGGAAACCTGGAAACCGCCCAAATTTTATGTGTCAAGAAATTGACGTTAGACAGAATTTAAATCAAATTGATTTTACAATCTGAAAGCAGATAAATGATGATTGGGCACCAACTTTTATGGTAACAGTCTAACAGATACATACCGTGGAGGATTTGACTCGCTGCAACAGCTTTCTAAGCACTTCACTATACAACTTTGGTTAGGATCGAAAAAGAACGCCATCTACATATATATCATATTCATTTACCCGGTTAAGAAAGAAAGAATATATAGTTTGAACTTTGTTTTACAAGTAGATATATTAATGAAATGTGTTGATTAGGAGGTAATTACAGAATAACGCTCTTTCCCAGTTGGCATAACTCGGTGTAGTGTTGATCTGCAATAGTAGAGAAACACGCTTCAATTTCGTATTATAATGTTGAAGACGAGGATAAAAAGGATAAATAGTTTCATTACCGAAACAAACAATTAGTCCATCTCTCCATCATGTCCCCAATATTAACAATGAAGGCCCTGCATATCGCCACAAAACTTACTCCTTCCAACAATCTAGTTGAAATGTTGATAATATAATGTTGGATTACTAGTAAAATAATCTAGCTAAACTACCGTTTACTTATTCCAAAACGGAGGGATTATATGTATCAAGATCAGTCCTAAAAATACTTTGAAATGAATATAAATTGATTGTGATACTTTACCAAGAGGGAAATAGTTATATTCTTTTAGAGACAACCGACTTATTTACATTTTTGTTATGACAAATATCTGTAGCTACTCACCCCTTGACATGAATAACATTCTCCCAAATCCGTGGCTGCGTATGTTTTTCTCTGCAGACCTATGAATACATACACAATGAAGACCAAAACGAGACAAAGAAATCGAAAGAAGGGAAAAGTTTTATTAATAAAGCATTACCTGAAGGCCAGGTACACCGTCTGTTGCAAGAAGAGTGATCATTCCATAATCAGAATGTGTCGATGCACCATATACAACCTCATCAGAAGCCCCGATTTCACCTGGAATATTGAAACACACATTCTCGGTCTAATTTTATACACATTGAATTTGACTTATACTACAAGGTTGGAATATTAACCTGGATAGTGCAACAGTCGTAGAAAACCGAATGGTTTATCTAAAGCACCTATTTTCTCAAAAAAATCGTCATCCAAATTCAAAGCCATTGCCAGTAAGGGGCCCAAACGCTTCCCAACATATCTGTTTTAATGAAAGAAGAAAGCAACATATATGCTTTCAAGCCGTCGGCACAAACTTGCTAAAAGAATAACTAACACTACGCACACACACATTTGCCCAAGCCTTTTCTCCTAAAAAAGACTCGAATGCCTAATGCATGTTGCTGAAAATTAAACACTTACAAGACTTGTTTGTAGTACTTCTCCATTATGGATCTCCACGAAGGTAATATTTCTGCGATTTCCTTGAATTTAGTAAGTAAAAATGGAGCTCGATCAAGAAACAAACAAGCTTAACAATTGTAGTATGGTAGTACCTTTAGAAGGCCATTGATTATGACGACTCTCTAAAGGACCGATATGGAAAGTTTCTTTCGAATCCCCTGTAGTTGAATTAACAAGAACTGACAGTAAATATATATGTTTAAGAAAATAACTCAAACTTTTCTGTGAACGATAACAACACCTCTAGAAGTCGTAGAAGAATCAAGGTTCTCTGCATAAATTGGGGCAAAACCGACGTCTTCCTTTTGACCCAATTTCATCTTCTCAGCAAGCGGAAGTGAAAAAAACTTCCTACTTTGATCAAACACATTTTGTAATAATTGGTCATCTACCCCATGATTGATGAGGTAAAAGAAGCCATACTCCTTGCATGCCTAATTCATCGAAAAAGCACATTCAGAAATGCAACTGATTTTCAAATAACATTAGCAATGACGAACATTGGTAGAATCCATATTTTGAGACGAGGGCCTATGGGGAGGTTAACACATAACGTGTGAACCTTTTTTTGTACATTTTACATTCGAGGCAGGGATTAGTTCTCTTGTTGATAGATGGTTGCGATTCATGTGCAACAATTTACTTTTAGCCTCAATTAGTTTGAATCAAAATAATAGTTTTCCGCCAATTTTCTTTGGCTTATGGTTATCACAGCACTGTATTTGCAGGACTGTTCTAGCCTGCTCCATTTCGATACCGTTTACAACCAAATACAAAAATGCAAGATCACATATCACAACAGGGCAATAATACAATATGTGTCATGATAATAAAATTAAGCACTAAGTGAATCATGAAAGAAGAAAGAAAATGACCTGGTGGATAGAATTAGCTGTCGAGATTCGATCTAATGATGAAAGATCAATCACCGGAAGCTTAAGATAACCAGATTGCGCCATTTTTACTCTTTGTTTACTCACTAAGTACTCTTGCTAAATGGTACCAAATATCTATAATACATAAGATTTTCCGCAGCCATCGTTTTCCATGAATTTAAATATTGTAAGGGATTTGTTCATTTGCTAAATATTAATTCAACCGGCTTGTCTTAAAAAAATGCAGATTTTTGTTTTCATCCCCTTATAATTATTTGAGATACCGGTCATCATTAATCCTAGCTCCACCGGAAGTACTAAAACTTGATAGTAGGTTGTGCTATCAATCTTTTATAAAACAAAGGTTTATTTAAAGTGAAATATGTGTGACAGACAAACAGTGATCTCGAACCACATAATAACCTATTACGAATACAAATGGACAAATGAAGAAACTTTTAATCGGCGCTTAACACAAAACTAAGTCACAGTAAATATTGAATTTTCGGAGATAAAATATGTCATGTTCAAACTAACCCTCTGAATCAAATTAACCCGAGCACAAAATAAATGTAAAATAGTAAACACTTAACTAATTTCATACATTCTTCACACATCCTATGAGGAATAGGCAGCATCGATACGCTCCCTCAGGTAGTCTCCACTTCGGATTGGAGGAAACCTACAAACAGGACAAAGTTTTATGTTTCTAGATATTGACATAAAATTTGAATCAAATTTATTTACCAACTGAAAGCAGATAAAATGATGATGAGGGGCACCAACGTTTATGGTAACACTAACATATACACATACCGTGGAGGATTCGACTCGCTGCAACAGGTTTTCAAGCATTCCACTACACAGTCGTAGTTAGGATCGCAAAAGAACGCCATCTGCATACCATCATGTTATATTAATATTGGTCATTTACTCATTTACTCGGTCTAGAAAGAGGATTAATAGCGAAGTAATTACTGAATAACGCTCTTTCCCGGTTGGCATAACCCGATGTAGCGTTGATCTGAATATGGGAGAAAGTGAGAAACGCAATTCAAATTTGTATTATAATGTTGAAAACAAGGATAAAAATGATAAATGATTTTATTACCGAAACAAACAATTAGTCCATCTCTCCATCATGTCCCCGATATTAACAATGAAAGCGCTGCACAATCCCAAAATATACTAGATTGAAATATAAGACTACTAATAAAGTAGAATCACGCAAATGTTGGTATATAAACTCACCCTTCGACATGACTGACATTTTCCCAAATCCGTGGTTGCATATGTTTTTCCTTGCACACCTGTCAATACACACAAATAAAGAAGACCAAAACAATGATAAGTTAGAAATTGAAATAACGGATAATAGAAACAAAGGTTAGATTGAAAAGCATTGCCTGGAGGCCAGGAACACCATTTGTTGCAAGAAGAGTAATCATTCCATAATCAGAATGTGCGGATGCACCATATACAACCTCATCAGATGCCCCGATTTCACCTACAATGGAACCCTCGTTATGATTTAATTCTAAACACATTGGACTTGGACTTTTACTTGTATGACAAGGTTGGAGAATTAACCTGGATAATGCAATAGTCGTAGATAACCGGCTGGTTTATCTACAGCGCCTATTTTCTCAAAGAAGTCGTCTTCCAAATTTAAAGCGAGTGCAATCAAAGAGCTCAACCTCTTCCCAACAGACCTATTGTTAATGAAAAGGAACAAAAAGTCAAACTATCCGTTATATTCCTCGATGGAAGGAATATGAAACATATATAGACTCTCAAATCGTCAACGTAAGCTATACAATGTAATGAAACGTAGAGATGCCAAATAAACATAGAGCGTACAAGTAAACGCTTACAAGAGTTGTTTGTAGTACATCTCCATAACGGATCTCCAAGAAGGTAGCATTTCTGCCAATTCCATGAAAAATTTTAAGTAAAAAATCGAGCTCAAGAAACAAACAAGCATAACAAAGTTAGTAAAGTAGTACCTTTAGACGGCCATTGATTTATATGACTTTCTAAAGGACCGATATGAAATGTTTCTTTTGAATCCCCTTTAGAAGTCGTAGAAGAATCAAGGTTCTCGGCATAAATTGGAGCATAGCCAACGTCTTCCTTGCGACTTAATTTCATCTTCTCAACAAGTGGAAGCGAAAAAAACATTCTACTTTGATCAAACGCATTTTCTAACAGTTGTTCCTCTACTCCATGGTTGATAAGGTAAAAGAAGCCATAGTTCGTGCACGCCTAAATCATCGATAACGACATTATTACCAAGCTTAACAAAACTAAAATGACATTACCATACAAGTTGCACAAGACTAGACTATTAGACTATTTTGGCATGTCACTTTGATTTTGTAGTGGCTGTTCGAGCTTTGCTCGAGGTTAATACGGTATTTCAGCCATATTCCATTGTACTTATTGTTTGGGTGTTTAATGTATTTTACCGGGGCAGTGTCCTCTTTACCCAAAAAAAATAACATGCTTACTTTCGGTCTTCCAAGTCTCAACATGTAAGTTTAAAAAAATGTACATATTATTTAAGGGGTGTTTTTAGCTTATTTTTGCGTTTATTAGCTTTATTTAGTACGGCTTATTTGATGATGGCTTTTAATGACATAAAAGTTCATAAACTGAAAAGCATAGTTCTTAAACTCATAACACTAAAAATGTACTGACTCGGACCGTGACTCGGAAATTCATTTGACTCGTATTATGACTCGTACAACTCGTATCATGACTCGGAAATTCATTTAAATCATCAATAAATTCAATAAAAAAAAAACTTAATATTAAGTTATATAATATGTATATTATTTTTTTTTTGTAAATTATGACTCTTACAAATCGAGTCACGAACATATATACTCAAAGGTAAAGCGAAAAAGGGATTATGAGCTAAAACAAACACCCCTAAATTGTAGTAATAAGTTTCATATACTTTTTTGATAAAGCAAAATAGGTGTTAACTAATAAGAAGTCATTTAATTTCGAAAAAAACCTGACGGATGGAAGTAGCGGTGGAGATTCGATCCGATGATAAAAGATTGATCACCGGAAGCTTTACATAATCAGATTCCCCCATTTGTTTACTTACTCTTCTTCCCTTAATTTTTTTTATTTTTTTCAATTTATAGATATAGTTTTCCATTTTAGTTTCCAGATACAGTATATGTTTATTCAATTTTCAAACTAAGTTTAAGTAAAGAGTAGATTTTTTTAATTAATATATTAATAATACTAGTATAAATCTCGCGCGATGCAGCGTCGATGCGATGATGATTTCTTGTACTTTTCAATTCATCTCGTGATTTATGTTCTGAGAGTAATGGTTTATGGGTCGGTCGGTCTTTGGGCCAAAACAAATTATGCGGTAACGATTTCGGCTCTACCTTTCGGGATGGAAAAGAATTATTGATATGGCAATAAGTTTCGATAGTTTTTTATTCGTTACTTCAGGCTATATATTAAGTATAACACTTTCTTATTTGGTCGTTCGTGTTATAATATGAATTTTGCGGTAACAATTTCAAGTTTGACAATTTGAGGCATAAAAAGAGTTGCTATAATTGTTTCTCGTTCAACCATTTCCTCCGCTAAGTGTATTCTAGTGGTAAAATATTTATATTTATTTGATACTATAGCTCTTTGACTATAATATGTTATAAGTAACAATACAAACCGGTGATATCTAATAATTTCAAGTCCAACCCTTTAAACCCACTAATAATTATTTAGACTTATCATCTAATAATTTCTTGTTCGGTAATTCGCATTATAAAAAGAATTAAGGGGTAATATTTTTTTTATTTTCAACCCTTTGAGCCACAAAAAAGTTATGGACTAATGGTTTTCGGTGTATCTCTTCATGCCAAAAAAGGAATTATTTATATGCATTAACCAGTTTCTTGTAGTTTCGTGATAATTAAGTCGAGTGTAATAGTTTTTGGTTCGTGATGTTGCGGCAGTGAAAAAGTTGTATTCGACAATTTACATTGTCTTAACGAATTCCAATATTTTCTCGTTCGTCTCAAAATAAAGTAGAATTATGGGGTAACATTGTCTGTTCTGACCATTAACAAAATTATGATACATTGTCTTAACGAATTCCGATATTTTCTCTTTATTTGTAAACATTATACACTCTCAATCTTTTAGTCCATTAGGATTAACTTATTTCAGTTAGTTATATCAAATAACTATTTTACCATGCTTGTATCCAATTGTTATAATGAATGTTTTTTAAAGATTATAGAGATGTATGTTTATCTCTGCATTTTTTTTAATACGTATCAAACATAATACAAAATCCGTTTTATAATATAAGTTTCTTAATAGTTTGAGACATAAATGTTAAATATTTACAAATACTTTTTATACAACATAAATAAAAAATAAACATAGTGTTATCATTTTATTATCTATTTGTATTTGTATTGTATTTTATTTGTATTGTATATCAAACTTTTAAATTTTTCACAAAAAACTATATATATATAATTGTCATAGATGATTATCAACTAAACTGTATAATCAACACTGATATTTATTAAAGAATTAAACTTAAAAAAAACCCAAAAACTTGTTTAATATCTCTTAACAAACATCTAAACATAATCTATCTACAAAAGCAGCATAAACAACCATCAAAACAATTTATAGCAAAATAAATATTACTAATACTGCTAATACTACAAATTACAAACAATTTATCTTTGAAATAATGTGGCAAAAATATTATTAATAGTTGTTCGGGTTTTTATGTAATTATCTGAAAAATTAAAATGTTAAAAAAAGTTCTCTTCTTATTTCTTAGTGTTAACCCCGTTAAATCTAACTTGTTCATAAATTGAAAAACAAATCAAATACCAAATATTAATTATGGATTCAAATATTATTATTTTTTTATAAAAAATAAATATTTTAAATATATTCTCTACAATTAACTTACTTAAAACATAGAATTCAAAAAAACTTTAAATGAATTATTACAAGTATGGTACCCGCACGATGTAGCGGAGGAAAAAAAATTATATTCAACAATTTACATTGGGGTAATGATTTATGGTAATTTATCATTTGTCTCGTTACATATATGTAGAGTTTAATAGTTTAAAGTTCGGTCATTCGGACAATATAAAAAGAATGTTGTGGTAACAATTTATGGTTCGACCATTCAGCGATAATAATTATTATGTCATATGATCGATTTTTTCAATTCTTCTCCACTACCATAAGGAATCTCAAATTTGTAAGTAAAGAAAAATTTAGATTCTAACGGATTTATATTCCGTCATAAACTTCAAACAAACATCTTATGGAAAAGGAATTCAATTCAAATTCACTCATTTTTTATAGATTTCGTGAAACAAATACCCTCGCAGAATATTTTCCGTTCAAATCATTCAACCCATTGGGGTAATTCGACTCATTTGAAGATTAAGCTCATTTACGAACATAACAAAAGTCTAATTTTCAGGTCATTTTGTTTTTTTAATAGTGACGTCTAATAATTTCTCGTTCGGTCAAAAAGAGGATTAAATATATTTCTTGAATAGTATTCCCGTATAAACCCATGTTTTCCATAAATAAAAACTAATTTTCCTTCAACGATGCAACAACAATTAAAAATCCATTCAAACACTACGCTTTCTAATCGTTTATCGTTCTGGTTTTCAACCCGAAAAAAATATTTTCATTCAAGACATTCAAATTCAATATGTTTTCATGAATCCAATATGGTAACACATACTTTCGAATGTTTATATTGTAGTAAAGATTATGAAATTAGTAATCGAATTAGTTAAAGAAAATTAAGATTAGTTTATATGTTATATTCATTAAGGGATATATTACTAATTATACTTTATTTAAAAATTTAAATTTTAATAAAAAGTGAAAATGTGTTATATATTAATAAAGATAAAGATAAAGATATTTATTACTACCTCCGTCCCATATTTATTGTCCACTTTTGACTTTTTAAGTCTTTCACTTGTAACTTTGACCTTTAATAACTTTTTTTGTGTTATATAATATTTGATGCAAATTATATGATTTGATTCGGTTTTAAATATATTTTTCAATGATATAATTTTCATCAACAAGTTTTTAAAACGAAAAAAGTTATTTGAGATCAAAGTTGAAAAGCAAAGACCGAAAAAGTCAAAACTGGACAATAAATATGGGACGGAGGGAGTATTATTTATTAGTTATTGTTGTAATTAAGGAAATGTCATTAATTGTAAATTGTTTTAAATGATAAATTTTGTGAAAGGAATAATAAGGGTAGATTAGTAATTTCAATTAGTTAAAATTTAAGATATTAAGATGTTGAAGGAGATTCTTTATATTGTAGTAAAAATATGTTATATATCAAGAGAAATGATAAATTAAAAATCATAACTTTTTAAAGACCAAAAGATATTGGTCATCTATCTCATTTTAATCTAATGGCTAAGATTCAAACAAAAAACCACTTTTATTTAATTTTTTTTAAATTAAATTATCTCACAAACTGTTAATGGTTATACGAAACAAAATATACCTTTGCAATCGTCTCGTTTTTATCTTTAATTAGAGCAGTAGTGTTATATACTTTTGACGATTTTTTTTTTATGGCTATTGAAATTGTAACGCTAAAATCACATGTGATATTTACATCAACACGAAAAAATTTATAAAAGAGAATTACTATAAAATGTATAAACTACCTAAATTTAGAAAGAAAGAAAAATCTAATTTTGACTAGTTTTATTTTTTCTCGTTTTTTGACATAAAATATGATATACTAAAATCACATATGATAATACTAAATCATGTGTGATATTAGTGTAAATCATATGTGATATTACTCTAAATCATAAATGATATTATGTATGTAAAATTTCAAAAACTCGAAAAACAATAACACACATGATTTTAACTCTAAATATGAATTTTAATACATAACAATGTTATACAACATATAACCTATATGGACCCGGAAAAAAGTTCGAATTTTGACGATGTTTTATTTTTCCGTTTATGGCAAAATGTTAAAATTCGTAAGGCAATATCACATTTGATTTGAACAGTAAATAAGAATTTCAAAACTTAATTTTGTTATATTACATACATTCAACTAGAATAAAATAGAAAAACAAAAAAATGATATGTCAAACTACTAAAATCACATTGATAAAACAGTGATTTATAATATAAATCAAAACCCGAAAATAAATTTCGTCAAAAGTATATCGAGTGGATGCTCTATGAAAAGAGAAGAAAATACTCGTTTTAATTGTGTAATTTATTTGTTTAATACATTTACCGTTTATGAGATAATTAATTTTTAACAAAAATAAATTATGATACAAATTTTAAAATAAAATGTTATAATTGGTCCATTTGATATGTTTTTTTTTTTATCTCATCCCTATATATCAAATTAAGAGATTATGAGTTAAAACTTTGGGCTATCTGGGACTTTTAGACTGTGGGGTGTGGGGCGTTTATCACCTCCACAACGCCGCCACGTTGGATTGACAACGCCCCGACAACGCCCAAACCACACCGTCGGGGGCGTTGTCATCGAATTTTAGTCGTTGGCGTGGTTCAGACAACGCGGTGGTGAGAAAGAAAGAAGCAGCAACGGTCGATTTTTAAACAAACCAACGGATACAATTTTCAAAATCCTAAACATTTTCTATAAATACCAACACAATTTTATAACAAAAACCACACAAACTCTCTCTTTCTCTCTCAATTTTTATAACAATCTCTATATTTTTATACATTCTTTCAATAATCTCAAATGGATCCCAACAACAACAACAATCAAAACAACCCCAACCCCAACCAATGGAACCAATGGTTCAACCCAAACCAATATCAAAACCCAAACCAATACCAAAACCTAAACCAATTTCCACAATTTCCAATCCCTAACCAATACCAACACCCAAACCAATTTCAAAACTATACTCAACTTCCAAACCCTAACCAATTTCCCCAATTTTACCAACAAACACCATCACCACAACGACCATCCCAAGACCCGCTATACCAAGGCGGGTCGTTCTCGCAATTGCTTAACCAAGACCATTTATCCAATTTTCCGCAAGTGCCTCCATTTGACGTTGACGATTCTGAAGACGATGAGGTGGTTCCGGAAACTCAAGCTCAAGAAATGCCGGCCCGTGGGAAGGGGAAGAGGAAACATAAGAAAAAAGAAACCGAATCCCTAAGAGGCAAAACCGAAAGAAAGAAGTGGACCGAAGAGGAGGAGATCGCACTTGCTTCAGCGTGGTCGTCGACATCCGAGGACCCCATTTTGGGAAATGATGTACATTCAGCCCCTTTCTGGGAAAGTGTTCGTGCAAAATTTTTCGCCAAGATGTATAAAGATGATCCATCTTTTTTTCGTACCGAAGACTCTCTTTCGAGCAAGTGGAGAGACTTACGAAGAAAGGTCAAAAAATTCAACGGGATTTTTCGACAAGCCCAACAAAGTAGACCAAGCGGTCATAGTGATGAACAATTGCTCAAACATGCTCTGCAAACTTACCGCACCATGATGCAAGGGGGTTTCCTACATTTAGCGGCTTGGCAAATATTGAGAAATAGCCCGATTTGTCAACATGTCCCAACATCTGGAGGGTCCCGAAAAGCGCGTAGAACATCGGAGTCTAGTAACCCCTCCACTCCCGCCACTCCCGCCACTCCGGTATCGCCTTTTGCTTCATTCGATCTCAACGATGATGATGATGATCTTCACTTGGAGGAAGACCTTCCAAGACCGATGGGTAGAGATCAAGCAAAGGCAAAAGCGCGCAAAGGAAAGGGCAAAGCCGCTGCTTCTTCTTCGGGGAACGAAGATTCACTCAAGTATATTGGGGAAAAGTTCGGGAAATTTGCTGATACTGAGGAAGAAAAAATGCAACAAAAAGCGTTAAAGGTGATCATGAAGGACACCGATCATCTCCGGGAGCCTGCCAAATCAATAGCGCAACATGAAAAGAAAAGGCTTATCGTGAAATTTTATCCTGAATTTTTGTAGTATGTTTTTTATTGTAGTATGTTTTTTTTCTTTAATAAATTGTAGTATTTTTTTTTTAAATAAATTGTAGTGTGTTTTTTTTTTTTAATAAATTGTAGTATTTTTTTTTAAATAAATTGTAGTGTTTGTTTTTTTTAATAAAAATACTAGTTTTTAAATTTCATTTATATAAAAAAAATTATAAATATACAACTTTTTAAAATTACACTCTCTTTCCTCTATCACTCCACATCATCACACAACCACACCACCCATTTTCATCACTCCACATCATCACACTCTCTTTCCTACAAATCACACTATCTTTCCTACATATCACCTCTATCACTCCACATCATCACTTTATAAAGCCCACCACACCGCATAGTCTTAACACATTCGTTATTTTTGTAACTTTATGACCTTGTTGGGTTTTGTTAACATTACATTTTGAAGACATATGTTAAAGGCTATAAATACCCATTAATTAAATATAGTTTTTACATTTTATTAAATTAACTTTTAAGTATTTTAAAAAGTTTCGACTTCAGCCATTGCACAAAACTCAAATATGTTATATCTCGATATTAAGTGTTACAAATATCTGGTATTTTAAAGATTAAAGACGTGAATTAACTTCGATCAATACGATGAAGATGGCTATACGAGGAGCATAATAACATGTTTCGGGCTCAAGATCATCCTTTGTATTGAAGAAAATGATCATGTCAGCCACTATGCATAAAAGGAAGTCGACAACTATACATAAAAGGAAGTCCCTTCGCATTGCAAAAGATACACCCGAAAGTGAGAGAACACGTTTAAATGTAAAATAGTAAACACTTAAACCGATATCATACATTCTTCACACATCCTATGTGGAAAACGCAGCATTGATACGCTCCCTTATGTAGTCTCCACTTCGGATTGGAGGAAACCTAGAAACCGCCCAAATTTTATGTTTCAAGAAATTGACTCTAGATAGAATTTAAATCAAACAGATTTTACAATATGAAAGCAGGTAAATGATGATTGGGCACCAACTTTCTATGGTAACGGTCTAACAGATACATACCGTGGAGGATTTGACTCGCTGCAACAGCTTTCTAAGCACTTCACTATACAATTTTGGTTAGGATCGAAAAAGAACGCCATCTACATACATATCATATTCATTTACTCGATTAAGAAAGAAATAATATATAGTTTAAATTTTGTTATATGAGTAGATATTTGATGAAATTTGTTGATTAGGAGGTAATTACAGAATAACGCTCTTTCCCGGTTGGCATAACTCGGTGTAGTGTTGATCTGCAATAGTGGAGAAACACGTTTCAATTTCGTATTATAATGTTGAAAACGAGGATAAATGGTTTCATTACCGAAACAAACAATTAGTCCATCTCTCCATCATATCCCCAATATTAACAATGAAGGCCCTGCACAACCACAAAATATACTAGGTTAAAATATAAGACTACTAAAACAGTAGAATCACGCGACTGTTGGTAGATAAACTCACCCTTCGACATGACTGACATTTTCCCAAATCCGTGGTTGCATATGTTTTTCCTTGCACACCTGTCAATACAATCAAATAAAGAAGGCCAAATCGATGACAAGTTAGAAATTGAAATAACGGATAATAGAAACAAAGGTTAGATTGAGAAGCATTGCCTGGAGGCCAGGAACACCGTTTGTTGTAAGAAGAGTGATCATTCCATAATCAGAATGTGCGGATGCACCATATACAACCTCATCAGAATCCCCGGTTTCACCTACAGTGGAGCCCTCGTTATGATTTAATTCTAAACACTTTGGACTGGACTTTGACTTGTATGACAAGGTTAGAGAATTAACCTGGATAATGTAATAGTCGTAGATAACCGATTGGTTTATCTACAGCGCCTATTTTCTCAAAGAAGTCTTCTTCCAAATTTAAAGCGAGTGCAATCAAAGAGCTCAACCTCTTCCCAACAAACCTATTGTTCACGAAACATATGCTTGTATCAAATATTTTGATTTTTGAAAAGGAACAAAAAGGTCAAACTATACGTTATATTCCTCGATGGAACTGGAAGGAGAATGAAACATATATACTCTCAAATTGTCAAGGAAAGCTTGATACAATTTAATGAAATGTAGAGATGCCAAATAAACATAGAGCGTACAAGTAAACGCTTACAAGACTTGTTTGTAGTACGTCTCCATAACGGATCTCCAAGAAGGTAATATTTCTGCAATTTCCATAAGTTAATCAAGTAAATATCGAGCTCAAGAAACAAACAATCATAATAAAGTTAGTAAAGTAGTACCTTTAGATGGCCATTGATTCTCTAAAGGACCGATATGGAATGTTTCTTTTGAATCCCCTGCATATTTTCTAAACTAATAACTTAAACAAGTAGTTGAAGAATGTAACTATTAGATTAACGTCCACATCACTAACGCGCCATCACGCTCGGTATGTTTTTTTTTTTGTTTTTTTATCATTATTATTGTTTTCATAATTACAGTTAATTTCACAACTCGAACTGACATAGAGCATTAAACTATAGGCTTAGTTGACCCAAACTCGAGATGTGGGTTTGGGCAAACTAATACTCTAATCTAATAGTAATACGACACCTTTAGAAGTCGTAGAAGGATCAAGATTCTCGGCATAAACTGGAGAAAAACCGACGTCTTCCTTGCGACTTAATTTCATCTTCTCAACAAGTGGAAGCGAAAAAAACATTCTACTTTGATCAAACGCATTTTCTAACACTTGTTCCTCTACTCCATGGTTGATAAGGTAAAAGAAGCCATAGTCCATGCACGCCTAAATAATCGATAACAAGCTAAACGAGATTAAAATGACATTACCATACAAGTTAAAAATAAGTTCATAAATTAAAAAAGGTCAAGTGTATGAGAATGTAAAAAACTTTATTCGATTCGCTATTGTGTGTATCCAACTCTCAAAACCTCTATTATGTGTATTCAACTTTTATTTTTTCACCAGATAATATAGGAACCAAATTTTTTTGAGAAATATTCAATAATAATACCAGTTACACGTTAACGAAAATCCGGTCCGTTACATCATTTGTGCAAAAAGTAAGAGTTGAATACACATAATATAATAGCTAATCGAACAAATTATGTTACATTCTGATGCACTTAGTCCATTGAAAATTAAAGCCACAAAGGGGTTATGCAAAATAAGTTGAACCAAATAAGCTCGTAATCAGGGACGAAGCTTCTTAGGGGCCGGAACCATTTTCGTAAAATTTGTATTATATTCGTACAATTTTAAAAAATTCGTAAAATTTTTATATGTGATATTTCAAATTGAATGATTTTCGTCCCCTCCAAAAGCTCCAAGCTCCGTCCCTGCTCGTAATCCCAAAAATGAGCTAAAACGAGTTGTTAACTAATAAGAAGTCAAGTTGAAAATGATAAATAATTTATATAAGTTTAAGTAAAAGAGAAAAAAAAATTAATAAAATTATATAATTATAATAATCACAAAAAATGAGTTAGGAAGAAAACCTGACGGATGGAATTAGCTGTGGAGATTCGATCCGATGATGAAAGATCGATCACCGGAAACTTTACATAATCTGATTCCCCCATTTTTTTCAAATTATCTTTTCTATTATTTTATTTTATTATATTGGACTAGTACACCAGCAAAGAAAATTATATTCGATCAAATTGGTAGTTTCTTATCTGTGTCAAGATAAGTAATATTTATTTGTGTCAAGATAAGTAATAGTTATGGTTCTAATACTCCGAGCATAAAAATAATTATGTGGTAAGAGTTTATAAATACTGTCTTTCGAATCAGAAAATGAATTATACAGTAACCATATGATGGTGCGCCCCTTCAGGCCATCATTTTATTTATTTATATACGATAACGACTTTTGTTAGTTTCTCGTTTCACGGTTAATATTTTGAGTGTAATTATTTATGATCCGTTCCATCGAGCATCAAACTCATTCTCTCCATATATTTTTCACATACATGTGGTGATGCAATAAGCTCATTTGACAATTTTAGAAAATTATTCTTGTTCGAACTATAAAATACTAATAATATGTTGTGTCTAATCGTTTTTTGTTTGAATCGTGGTCTATAAAAGAAAACATTTATTTCTGTCCAAACTCGAACTTCCCGTTGAAATGAGTGGTAATATATAGCCGAATGACCACAATCATATTGTATTTAATAGTTTCCGCTTCTAGTGTTGCGAATAGTTTTTAGTCGCCTTTGACTCATATATCATTTTCACAATAAAAGCTTTAGGTCATCCATCTCATTCGGGCTATATAAATAATTATTCGGTAACTGTTTCAAATCCAGATTTTTGATATAACAAGTTCTTATTTGCTACCCTTAATAAAAAAAAAATTATTCACATTTTACATATGACATTTAGATGTAATAAATTTTGTGATGAAATTTTTTGTAAAAAATTATTAATCAAATTAAAAGTAATTTAATTTAGTTGATGATAAAGAATAAAAAGTAATGAAAGTGATTTAAAAAAATGAAAGTAGGTTAACAAATTAAATTATATGTAGATGATAAATGAAGAGCATTTTAGGTTTTTTTTTTTCTTTTTAAATTTCAATTTTAAGAAATTTAAAGTCAAATGTTTTATATGTAATATAACTAATAATAGAAAATTATGTGGATTGTGTTTTTAAAATCATGTATAACGTGGGGTTATTCGTACGTTACGACGGACATAGTCTCTTTTAAAATAAGTAAAAATGGAAGAAAAGAAAATTCACGTATAAATTTTAGATTTTGATAATAATAGTTGTTTTTAATCGACTATTACATATTTAGTTTTTTTTGTACTTTATCAAAACATCATCTTTGTATTTTCGAAATCTCGAATTTATTACGAATGTACAACCAAATTATAGATATTTATCTCATCCAAAACATTCCACAAGGTTGTCGTCATCAAAACTCTAATTTATTTTTGCATTTATAATGAAACTAGCTTATTGACCCGTCTAATACGCGGAAAATTATATCAAAAAATATATAACGTTAACAAAGAACATATAACTTATATAAAAATATTAATAGAAAGCTATTACTCATGTAGACAAAATGATTATGTTAGCAATTGTAAAGTTAAAAAATTTTTACTATGTAATTCGGAAAAAACCTTATTAAAAAATAAAATAATTATATTATATAAAAAAGCTAAAAATATTGCGTAAATAGGACGAAAAAAACAGAAGATTTTTTTATATGATATGTTTTTCGTTTATATGCAAAACACTCGTAAAACAATAAAATAATTTTATTTTATTTTTATAATATATAAAAAAGCTAAAAAATATTGGATAAATAGGACAAAAAAAAACAGAAGATTTTTTTATATGATATGTTTTCTATTTATATGCAAAACACGACAATACAATAATTTTAGTTTCTTTTTATACTTTAAATGTGTATGTGTGTGAAGAAAAAATATGTTTTGTATTTTTTAAAATCAATTTAAAATATAATTGTTATATTACATAAAGTAGAAAGGTTAATTAGTTTTATTTAATTATTACTATTTAAAATAAGGGTTAAATTATTTAAAGTAAATGGGTTAAAATTAAATTATTAATGATGACATCATCAAAATGATCCAATGGTTCAAATTAAAGTTGGATTTCCATCTAATGGCTATTATTTTGCCAAGTGGCATTTTAGGCCTCTCTTTTATTATATATTAAGATTAAGATAGAAATATTCTAAATATATAAGTTATGTTTTGCTAATGTATAAGAAAACATAGTGTGTATTAATTGTTAATTACAATTTATAAGGTTGGTATTACTAAAATTATTTATTCCTAACACATTTGTTTTGTAACTTTATAAACTTGTCGGGTTTTTTTAAACATTACAGTATTATGTATTATGCTCAAGATCATCCCTTGTATTGAAGAAAACGATCAAGTCAATCTTTAAATTTGGAAAATCAAAATGTATTCAAAGCAATGATTATTCTTATATATATATATATATATATATGTTTGATCATGATAATGATAATTAAGGGGTTTTATCATTCTTCATGGTATCAGAGCGGGTCTGATCCCGTCTCTATTTTTCTTTAAACCCTAATCGGCGTAGGGATGAGCCGCCTAGCTTGACTAGGTTCCAAACCTTAAAAAAAAAAAAAAAAAATCGGATTTGAAATTCAGTCGATCACTGTTTTGGCCATAACTCCCAAACCGTTTGGAGTTAACTGACGAGGTCAGCGCCATTGGCTTCATAATTAAATTCCGAAGAAAAGCACACCGGAGTCGCAACAGAAGACCACCGGACGCACCGTCACACTCCGATATAAGGTGTCGGGTTTAGATCTGGAAAAAAAATTTGTTTTGCTTATAATTTTCAAACCGCTTGGAGTTAGTTGACGCCGTTAGCGGCTGTGAATTCGTAATTAAATTCCGAATAAAAGCAAACCGGAAAAAGCAACGAACGCAGCTTCGACACGTCGTCATGCGTCACCGCAAGCAATGAGTCTTATTAGCAATTATCCATGTTTTATTTTATGTTTAATTTCGTAATAATAGTTTTTTGTCCAGTTTGAGCTTTCGCGATTTCGCCGCTCAAACTGCCGGGGAGTATTAGATAATAAGCCAAAACCCGATCGGGTTTGGGTTTATTAGGGTTTCTGATTAGGGTTTACATTGTATTCTTATATATATATATATGTTTGATCATGATAATGATAATTAAGGGGTTTTATCATTCTTCAATGATGTCAAGGAATCAGGTCATGAATCAAGGTAGGGACTTATGGAAAGGGATAGGAGTTGATTGAGCCTCAATAAGCTCATGTCGGGCACTATGTATAAAAGGAAGTCGACAACTATACATAAAAGGAAGTCCTTTCGCATTGCAAAAGATACACCACAAAGGCGCAAAGTGAGAGAACACATTTGTGTACCGATAGTTAGAGCACCATAGGGTCTTGTATGAACACATTTGCGTACCCCAAGTTGTAACAACATAGAACCTCCATTACCGTTCTATTGTTGATGGACATTTATCATTCGGAACTAAACTCTCATAAACCTGAACCGAATTCATATAATTTTATTATTTTAAAATAATAAAGTATAAGACTATTAACTAATATATAAAGTTTAAGATTTTGAAGCACTCAAATTATTTTTGAAATTTTGATTTAGAAACCATTTTATATAAAAAGTAAACTTATAAATTATGTTTGGTTATATTTGGTCTCTATCAAAAGGCACATGCCCATCATTTTAAGTCCCCATCATGAATGTATTTTCTAGTACATGTTTCATTCACAATATAATTGATAATTTGATACCATATCCATGGGGATAGAATCTGAGGATGAAAATACTCTTAACCCTTAATTTCGGCCAATAGGGTTTTTTGACACCGTCGAATTAATAGGTATTTGTCGACCATGGAAATCTGTTGGCGTATCTGTCGCTCACCACTAAAAGTTTTATTATGAAATTAACGAAAGAGATTATTGTTGAGATACCCAAACAAAGAGTTAATTTTACAAACCCGGTTAGAGATAGAAGAATTATCTTTTAAATATAGTACCGAAACTTTGTTTAGTAAATTTGAGTTGTAAATATAACTAAAACTTAAATAGCAAGTATGTAGTTGAACTTGAAGGTTACCATAGTTGTTCTGGAGACTCGAATTCTCAATTTTAAATAGGGAGACACTTCCACTCACACATACCGTCAGAAGGAAGGTTATATACATGTAAGAGTAATTATGTATAATTGAAAATTGAAGATAAAAATGTAATTTTAAGGAGGGAAACGAGTATAAATACAATTATACCCTCAAATATTACGAACGAATGTCAATCAATTTGCGCCTTTGAGGGGGAAATTGTTTGATAAAAAATTGTAGTTGTTGATGTAGATGTAGATTTTGTTGAAAGTTGTTAATGACGAGGGGTTACTAACACGTTGTAGGAGTTTCCTTTGAAATATGGTTGTTACGGCTCGGCTTAGCTAGTGAAAAAAATTTAATTACTTAGCTAAGCCAAATCAAATCCAAGCATTCCCTAGCTAAACCAAAAGATTACAAATGGATGTGTAGAAAACAAGATGTATTAAGAATTGAAATATTACTAAGAACTCTAAGAACTCGTTAAATATTAGAATTTCGATATTGTAAATCGCTAACCTTATAAAATTCACAACTTTAGAGTGATTTTGTAATCGAATGATACAGTTTTGCTGCAACTAGCCAAAATCTCCATTTTGTAATCGAATGATACAATACACTGATTGAAAAATTAATTAAAATTTGTGTTGATCCAGTATATATGTTGTCTAATTATTTACAAATTTAAAAATAATCACTAGTTAAACTACTAATTAAAAGATTATAAATTTAAATTATATAAAAAGCAAACTGGAAATTATTATTTTATCTCAAAAAAGAGAAACTGGAAATTATTATATGCTTTGTTGTATATGTCTTTAAAGAAAAATAAAAGGTTATATTTTTCTAATTTAAATAATGCTTATTATAAAAATATTATATATCAATTAAACAAATCATACAAATATTAAAATAATCAAAAAAAAATCAACTAGAATATTCTTGGGATCATACTTGAAATTCCAAAAGAGTCCGTAAAGCCTTTTGTTTCTAAGGTGCGGTCTCCATCATATACGTGTTTTAAGTTATTTATTTTTATTATTATTTTATAAATTGTTTATTATTATATAAATATAATAATTATTAATTATACTTCTTCCGTTCCAAAATAATCGTCACAAAATAAAAAACACACAATTTAAAAAAAATATAATTATTATCAATTTCTAATCATTACTTTTTACATAATAACAATTTTATCCATAACTAATTAATTAATATTTTGTATAAATTATGTAATAATAATTTCAAGTAAGGGTAATATGGTAAACTTAATCAAATTTTTTTAACTATATTTTGTAGTAGACAATTAACTTGGGACAACCGGAAAAAAAAAAGATGGACTATTAGACTATGCGGTGTGGGGGGCTTTATAAAGTGATGATGTGGAGTGATAGAGGTGATATGTAGGAAAGAGAGTGTGATTTGTAGGAAAGAGAGTGTGATGATGTGGAGTGATGAAAATGGGTGGTGTGGTTGTGTGATGATGTGGAGTGATAGAGGAAAGAGAGTGTTATTTTAAAAAGTTGTATATTTATAATTATTTTTATATAAATGAAATTTAAAAACTTGTATTTTTATTACAAAAAAAACAAACACACAATACAATTTATTAAAAAACATATTACGATTAAAGTAAAATACGTTAAAATACTACAATTTAAAAAAAAAACACTTCAATCTTCATCTTCATCGTTGTTTCCTCGGGGGCGGTAATACCAGACATGTTCGATCAAATCGGCTAATAGACTGTGATGGGTACCTTCGTCACGCATGTCACGCATGTTCTGTTGTTTCTCTTGAAAACTAATCTGGACTTCTGGTTCGGTGGCATTCTCATCATAATAAGCTTGACAATACGCCTTACCTTTGTCTTCCAAAATCATGTTATGAAGAATTATAGCGGCGTACATCGCGTTTCTAATTTTTTCTAAACTCCAAGGTCTTGCGGGGTATTTAATTATATGCCACCTTTTTTTCAACACTCCAAAAACCCGTTCGATGTCCTTTCTTGAAGATTCCTGGGCTTTTTTAAAATGGTTACGCTTCTCGTTTAATTCGTCTCTTTCCCTGAAAGACTTTATAAACACCGGCCATTTTGGATAAATACCGTCAACGAGGTAAATTGTTCGTCGTTGTAGGTGCAACCCGGAGAAAAGTAAGATTCCATTAGTAGTGTGTTAGCTGCTTCACGGTTACGTTCTATGACGGTTCTTCTTCTAGTAATTGGTCTTTCGATAGGTTGTGATGCGTACCTAACAACGGCTCTAATCGTTTCGGCTACAATTGTATTGTCATCCGAACTTGACGAACTTGACGAACTTGACATTTTATAAAACTTTGTGTGTTTTTGGTATAAAATTTGAGAGAGAAAGATAGATTGTTGTGTGGTTTTTGTTATAAAATTGTGTTGGTATTTATAGAAAATGGGGAGGATTTTTAAAATTGTGCCGTTGGTTTTTTTAAAAAACTCGACCGTTGCATGCCTTTTCTTTCTCACCACCGCGTTGAAACCATCACGCCAGAGACTCAAATCAGCCGACAACGCCCCACGCGGTGTGGAAGGGGGCGTTGTGGGGCGTTGTTGGTCCTATGTGGCCGGCGTTGTCGCCTTTTCCACGCCCCACACCGTCCAGTCTTAATATGGGATGAAAGAAGTAATTAATTATAATTATAACTATAATTATAATTATAATTATAATATTATATTAGACCCCTCCCAACGGTCTCATCGGTTGTCCCATCCCTTCTTCATCGGTTGCTAGACCGATGACACCACTCCCATCCCTTCTTCATCGGTTTGGTTATTTCGTTGGTTTTGTCGGTTTTGAGAGGAGAAAAGGGATGAGCAAGTGGCGGGCCCCACTCCCATTTTTTATTTTTTTTTTAAATTTGGTGTTCTCTTTTTAAAAAGAATTTGGTGTTCTTTTTTGAGTTAGATTTGGTGTTCTTTTTTATATCTTTTTTATTTTTATTTTTAAATTTGGTGTTCTTTTTATATCTTAAAATTTGGTGTTTTTTTTATATCTTAAATTTGAGTTTAATTTGGTGTTTTTTCTATATCTTTTTTAAATTTGGTGTTCTTTTTTTTATATCTTAAATTTGGTGTCCTTTTTTTTAATAAATGTTTTATTATTTAATAATAATTATATTGTTTTTATTTAATGAATTTGTAATTAAAAGAATAAAATATGTGGGGTCCAGAAAAATTGACTGACCGGTAACTGTTGGCAGTGATTTAGTCAGTTTTGTGTCAGTTGACGTGGCGCTGAGTTGGCAAAAAGTGATCGTGTCAGTAGGAACAACGGTTGGGAGTGGTCTTATATCTATTATTACTTATAATCTATAGTCGTCGGCTTTATTACGTGCGAGATATTCCAAATAGTGGAATTGTATGCATTTAAAACTCCTGACTCTTTGGTTGCCCCGTGTTTTAATTACCAAAATGTGAGGTATAATGATATTTAAACTGTTCAGTTACCCAAAGTTAATAACACATTTGAAACTCCTGACTATTTGGTTGCCCTGTGTTTTAATTACCATAATGTGAGGTATAATGATATTTAAACTGTTCAGTTACCCTAAGTTAATAACACAAACGTTTTTAGGTACTCCAAAAGTTGGTGGTATTAATGGCATACTAATTATTGTGTTTTAATTACCATAATATTTAAACTCCTCAGTTACCCTAAGTTAATAACACAGACGTTTTTAGGTACTCCAAAAGTTGGTGGTATTAATGGCATACTAATTATTGAGGTATAATGATATTTAGACTATTGAGTTACCCTAAGTTATTAACACAAACGTTTTTAGGTACTCCAAAGGTTGGTGGTTTTGTGTTTTTCTATATAAGTTAGTTAACAGGCCCCATAACTACGTACAATTATGTCTCTTTCGAAAAACATGTCTCACTCCAAGATTGGCGCCCTTGACCCAACTAGAGAAGATTGAGTTGTTCATGTACGGCTTTGTAGAATGTGGGAGGCAATAAATACAAAACTCGGTGATGTCTTACTTGGGTTGGAGATGGTTATGGCTGATGATGAGGTAATTTCTAATTTGTTTGTAAATTTTAAAAGCCGAAAAAGGGTACGCCACGAAAACAGTTAATATACGATAATTTCTACCATGTTTTTTTATGTACAACGATGGAAATTGTGGGGGGTTAAATTAGTTTCTTACATGTTTTTTTTTTTACCAAAGAGGGCGGTTCGATACAAGGTTTCATCACTAGAAATCATATACGAAAGTTTAAGGCTCTTCTCGAAGAGGGCCAAACATATCAAATCTCGAGGTTCAAAGTGATTGAAGGTCAAATGGGATATAAAGCTGTCCCGAATCAATACTGCATCCGTTTCAATATTGCAACATCGGTTCGTAAACTTGAAGGTGGTCATGAGGAGTTTCCATTGAATGTGTTTAGTTTCACACCAACGGAAGTTCACCTACAGAGAATCAACAACAATTCTCTCCTCACTGGTGCCGGTTTTTCTTTTCTCTAAATGTTTATGTTTTTATTTTCTCTAAATGTTTATGTTTTCTTTTGTCACTGACAAATCTTTTTACAAAATTGCCACCGCGTAATGCGCGGGAATACGCCTAGTATTATAATATAATAGAACTATCAATTAGACGTAGCTCAATCGGTGCGTCATCGCAAACGTCCAGATCCTACATGTGTGACAGAAAATATATACATATATGAGTGATTTGTGAACAAGTGTTTTACCGTCATTGATGTTTTTTGCGGATAGAATTGACGCATACATTAAAATATATACATAGTCGAGAGATTCATTCCATTTAAACCTTTTTTTCTTTTTTTTAATATAATAAAACTACTATATAAAAGGTAATAAAACCAACTAATTAGACTTATACACACCGATGAAATGAGATCATTAATTAAATAAATAGATTTAATAAAAGGGTTCTTTAAAACTTGTAATATATAAATAAATTTAATTTTTCAACCATATTTTTTAGAGTTAAAATATGCAATATCATTTCGATGACATGAGAATATAATACGAGAAGAATATATCAAATTTCTTCGTTGACATCAACATAAATAGCAAATTATTAAAATTTAAAATATTATAAATCAGGGTACATTTTGAATTATGAATTATGTCTCTTAAAAAAATATGATATTACTCGTCTAACTAAAAAACAAAATAATTGTTCTGAAATTATAACAAATGTCCGTATGGTGGACGAAAAAATCATTAATTAACAATGATTTATACACAATAATTTTAGGTTTAATAAACAAATCTTAGATGATATATTAAAAAACACGACTTTAAATACATGAATATTAAATATACAATTATTTTGTATTTATATGAATATTTGAATATATTTACCATAAGGTTATTAATATGTAAATCAAAATCTATTGAATTGTCAATAATTGCAACAACTACATTTGAACGATTTTAAATGGTAAATAATATAGTATCTCAAATATATTCTTACTCCACTCAAATTTTATTATCTTTTTAGTTATCACCAAACACTTTGTTTATTATTAAAAATAAAATATCCTTAACTAATAATTCACCATGTTTCTATCCGAATTTGTTCTATGTTGATGTGTTTATTTCCGGAATAAAATAATAAAATAAAAACTTGTTAACTTCTTATACGTTCTTTAATTACTCTAAATTTTTAATTGCTTTTTTAACTGCATGTCATTTATCTATAACTTACATAATTTATATTATCTTTCTAACGTTTACCAAGATAAAAATGACTATTGAATAAAGAGTCATTTTCATCTTACTATATATTTGTTTTTAGCAAATTTTAAACAAAAATTAAGAATAGAAGAATTGGTTAGACTGTTAAACAAAGAAAGAAAACTTTTACCCCTATATTTTACATAAACTTATAAACAAATCCTTTATATTTTTAAAAGTCACTACTAAGATTATATATGAAAAAATAAAATGTTACAAAAGTTGATTTTTAATTTTAATATATTTATAACATTATTAGTTAATTATCTTTTATTCTTTTCGTGACAATTATCTAAGATAATTATATTTTGATAACTACTATGTTTTCTTAAAAACAATGAGTTTAATAAAATAAAATGTACTTAATGAATTTTTATGTGTAGTACATTTTTTTGGTCATTCAATATTAATCTTCTAATTAAGAAAAAATATATCATTTTTATAATTATAATTATTTTTTTTATTATATTATTCGATATTTTTATTCATTCTAATACTAGAACAAATTATTTTAATGAAAAGATTTTATAATATTTTTCGTGATGTTATCAAACTTTTGATTGTATTATCTGATGTTTTGGTTTTTCAAATTAAAACCTTTCATAATATTTATTACTCAACTAATTATATATAACTGTCAACAAACTTTTTTTTGTTATTTTTCTTTCTTTATAAATCTTGCTTAATTACTTCAATTATAATAGAGGGCATGTCGATTTGTGATTTTATATATATATATATATATTTTATTCAAATATTTCCCGTCGCAGTGCGCGGGGTTTTAAAATCCTCGTTTACACACATAAATAAATAAAACAAAGAGAGCATGTTTATTTAATATAATGTGTTACTAAACAACTCTGAGTTACAACAAGACAATAAAACCAAAATTAAAAGTCGGTGTGTCATTTACTTAACGAATAATGCCTCGTCAACACACGAGTCCTATCTTATATTCTACATGTTGAACAAAAAGCGGTTTGTACAAGTTTAAAAGCTAATGACTCGTATCTTGAAGTTCAAACGATGCAAAATTTTCCTATTATGAACCTTACGTATCCCAAAAGAAATAATAACATACATATGTATACTTTTGTTGTCTTCTCGGTTCTTGAAGAAAATAGACACAAAATATGGTCGATGAAATATGCAAATTCAAAAAAAGATTTATTTATTTATTCAAAGAGTAATTAAATTATATTTGTTTAGCTTGCTCTTTTTTAAATGTACACCTTGTTGTAAATTTAGGATGTTATTGCCTTATTGGTAATAATATTTATTGTGATATCTTTGTTGACTGATATTTACTTCAAATTTAAACCTATTTATTAAGATGACAATTCCCAAGTTACTTTTTAAAAGTTAAAACTTTCAACTTTATATTCTAGAGTTAAATGCATGTTCTTGAACATAACAGAAATAGGTGTAAGGCAGAGTTATTATTAGTTTTGTTATTTTTTTTTTAAACGGCTATGTTAATGATAGAGGAAATTCGAGAGGGAGACTCGAACCCTATTGACATTAATAGTTTTGTTATTGAAAGTATAACTAATAAATAGGGATAAAAATAAAGTTACATCAAATTATGTTTAACAAAATCGTTGTAAGGCAGACTTATTAATAGTTTTGTTTTAAAATAAAAGTTTGTGCTTATATTTGTATAGACGTTTGTCAAAAGATATGTAGAGTTGGTTAAAAATTTTATATAAAAAAGTAAAGAAATTAAAATTTTTGAATTTTAAAACCTCTTATCCTAGTTTTTTTTCTTCTTTTTTTCCCTTTTTCCCAACTAGCTTTTAGGTTTAGAGTTTTTTTTATCAAACAAAAACTTACGGCTCGAATATCTAAACAAAACCATTTTATGTGTAAGAGTTTTACTAAACCTCGTCGTTGTAGGGATAGCTTAACAGTTTAACTATCTATTTATGAAAGTTTATCATTTAATGAACATCATTTTTATTATACTACAAACCAGATAATAAATTTTTAATGGAACGTGTGTTATGATTATCTATAAATATAAAAATGTTTTCGTTCATCAAAGGTGTGTTTTTCTTAATTAGTTGGAGTTGGAGTTTAAGATTAAATTTAAACTTGATTTTTAGTTTAATTTTATGGTCAAGGTTTGAGTTTATATATAAAGAGAAAAGTAAGTTTGGTAAGGTAGGTGAAGCTTGAACATTTAGAATATGTAAAAAGACAAGTATAAAAATATATATTCTACTTAAAATAAATGATATTTATATCATTTTAATTACTATAAGCTAAAAGTTCATTCATAAACTACTTTAAGTTACTTATTGTTCTGAAATTATTGGAACCTATATCTATATACATTATAAAGTATTTGGGTATAAAGTGTTGAAATTTAAAAATGCTAAAATTAATAAACTATCATCTTAATTAATTAATTATTAAATAATTAAAATTATAAATTTATAACACACTTACCATATATACTTAAATTTTTTAAATAATTGAGTTTTTTTTATTTATATAAATTTAAAACAATCCATTGTATTGCTAATTAGTTAATCTTTAAATTTTTTTAACTAATTGAATGTTTACAAACCGAAAATCTTAATCATTCGTAAAATTATTTGTATAAAATATGTACTACTGAAGAAAATTATTCATCGAAGATTTAAAAAAATTATTATCACCGCGACATCACGCACATATATTACTAGTTTTTAATACACCCATTAGACAACAAGTCTTATAAAAAGACTTATAAAAAAATAATAAAATTAAACCTTTATATATCTTGATAAACCCTCAAGCCAAATAATATTCTAAAGTTGTTTCCCTTTACAAACCCACAAACTCTTATACGACAACTGTCACCCAAAACGTCGATACCATGATTATAAACAAAAAAGAAATATTATTTTACCAAATAAAAAAGTGGATTTAAAGTGTCGACAGAAAAATATAAACAATTAATAAAAAGTGGATTTTACCATAATTTTATATCTCCAGGTGTCCCTGACTCACATAATTTTCAATTTATTATTTCAATTAATAAATAATAATAAGGTTATTGTTAACAACAATCCGATTGATCTATATTAAAAATTTATTTTTTATTAGTGTAAGAACGTTAGTTATTAATTAAAATAAAAATAAATAAAAATAGCAAATTACCAAAATAATCACCTATCATTTATATTTTACAAAACATAATCACATATAAATAAATAAAGAGCGATATTTTTTTCGTCGTGAAAGTAGACATATTTTAATCACACCAATAAAAATTCGACACGTTGTCGTGACATTATTCATTTCTCGCGTCAATATTCATTTTCGCGACGACGTGTCTGATTTTGTTTTATGTACTTCTCGCGACGATAAGGTGTCACAAGAAATTCGTCGCGAATTAAGTGATTATTTTTGTAAAGTGTAAGTGATAGGTGATTATTCTGCTGATTAATTCATAAATAAAATATATATTGTGATTATCATTTATATACTGAAAAAAAGAATAATAATAAAAAAAGAATGAGCGGTTTTTTCTTCTTCTATATTCCCTCTCACTAAGAACCGTCCGCGTGTATATCTCTATATTTTCTTCTTCTCCACAAATCTCTGTGTAAACAGAAACACACACACACACACAGAAACACAGAGTAAGTGTGTGAGAGAGAAAAAATGGCGGGAAATGATTGGATAAACAGTTACTTGGAGGCGATATTAGATGTAGGACCTGGACTAGATGATGCTAAATCATCGTTACTGTTACGTGAACGAGGTCGTTTTAGTCCTACTCGTTATTTCGTTGATAACGTTATTGGCTTTGATGAAACTGATTTACATCGCTCCTGGGTTAAAGTAATCAGATTTTACTCTATATCTATCTGTTGTATCTATATGTTGTATCTATATGTTGTATCCACGCGCCTATCATTTTAATTGATTAATCTCTGTGTTATGTTTTTTTAAGTTAGTTATATTTGAAATTTATCAAGTTTGATTAATTGATGTGTAATTTAGTGTGTGTTTTTGTTTAATGTATAGATTGATGTGCACGCGCTGTGATTTTAATTGGCTGGAGTATAATTTAATCTGTTATCTATATGTTTATGTTAATTGTTAATTTTTGATTAATCTGTGTGTTATGTTTTTAAGTTTGTTTCGGATAATTGAATCGAAGTGATTGAAGTAGAATAAAATTTGTCGATTAATCTGAGTGTATTTTAATGTTTGATGTGTTTTTTTATTGTTAATTATATTTGTACATTCATTAATTTTGATTAATTTATTTGTATTTAGTTTGTGTTTTTGTTTTTAAAATGAATTGGTGAAGAGATGGATCGATTGGAATAGAATTGAATTCATAGTTATTAAACTCGTATAGGTCGAGTCATGTTACACTAAAAAAGTACCATGACTCGGAAATGCATTTGACTGAATCGAAGAAAACGATTCACATTACGAGTTGACAAGTATGGAATTGACTCATTTTGCTTGTTAATTTGTGGGTAAATTCGTTACGTTTTGATTACTTTTTGTGTGTACATTGTATGTTTAGCGTTTTAACTTGATTTGTGTAGTTCAGTAATTTTGGAATAACTTGTATCTACATGATGAATTAGAGTGAGCTGTGTTTTTTTTAAGTTATTATGTATGTGTTATAACTTGATTTGTATATGAAGGCCCAAGCGACGAGGAGTCCTCAGGAGAGGAACACAAGGCTTGAGAATATGTGTTGGAGGATTTGGAATTTGGCTCGTCAGAAAAAACAGGTTTGCTTCTTATATATTTTAAGTGTTTTTTATATATTGTAATTCGGTATTTATTTAGTTGGTGACAGACTGAAGGAAAAAATTGAGTTATCTGTATCCATGTTGATAAATAATGTTTTCAACATGTTTTTACAGCTTGAGAGCGAGGAAGCTACTAGAGCAGCTAAACGTCGTGTAGAGCGTGAAAAGGGTCGTAGAGAAGCGGTTGCTGACATGTCAGAAGACTTGTCTGAAGGGGAGAAGGGAGAGATAATAAGTGATGTATCTACTCTTGGTGACAGTCACAGAGGAGGTCGTTTACCCAGAATGAGCTCTGTCGATGCTATGGAGGCATGGGCTAATCAACAAAAGGGGAAAAAGTTATATCTTGTATTAATAAGGTGCGACTCTCTTTATTTCGCTCTTTACTTTTGATTATATTTGGTTTCATCTCATGATCAAATTTCTTACAGTCTGCACGGGTTAATACGTGGTGAAAATATGGAGCTTGGTCGTGATTCTGACACAGGCGGTCAGGTATATTTTAATAATTCAAGTCTAGTGTTTATTCATTTGTTGCTTGTTGTAAGAAATTTTGATTTGCTGGAAACTGTATTTTGTGTATGTTGACCTATTCACTTACAGGTGGTCAATTTGGGCTTTGTTTTTTTATTACAAACGGGTCAATCAAAATCTTCAGCTAAAGGGGGAACGGGTCAAATGGGTTGAAAGTCACCAAAAGTCTATTGTTAACATATACAACCTCCTAAATCTTTTCATTAAATTAGTTAAACAAATAACATGATAATTTTTTATTTTTTATTTTTTTATTTTTATTTTTATCATTATCAACATAATAATAACTTAAAAAGGTTTAAAAAACGAACAAAATTTGTTTGCGGATAAACCCAGACCACACATTTTCTACCATCAGTTGTTTTTAATGATATATGTTCTTTCTTAATTTCCAGGTTAAGTATGTTGTAGAACTTGCAAGAGCTTTAGCCTCAATGCCAGGTGTCTATCGGGTTGATTTACTTACAAGACAAGTGGCTTGTCCCGATGTAGACTACAGTTATGGTGAACCAACAGAAATGCTATCTCCACATAATTCCGATGGTATAACCAACGAGATAGGAGAAAGTAGCGGTGCTTATATAATCCGTATTCCATTTGGTCCAAAAGATAAATATATCCCTAAAGAGAGTCTCTGGCCACACATCCCTGAATTTGTTGATGGTGCGCTTAGCCACGTAATACAAATGTCAAAAGTTTTGGGTGAGCAAGTTGGTGGTGGGCACCCTGTTTGGCCCGTTGCCATTCACGGGCATTATGCAGATGCTGGTGACTCAGCGGCCCGTTTATCTGGTGCTTTAAATGTCCCCATGCTTTTCACGGGTCACTCACTTGGAAGAGATAAGTTGGAACAACTTCTGAGACAAGGAAGATTATCTAAAGATGAAATTAATATTACTTACAAAATCATGCGTCGGATAGAGGCTGAGGAGGCGACTCTTGATGCCTCTGAGGTGGTTATAACTAGCACTAGACAAGAAATAGACGAACAATGGCGGTTATATGACGGTTTTGACCCTGTGTTAGAAAAGAAACTTCGAGCTAGAATCAGACGTAACGTGAGCTGTTATGGCAGGTTTCTGCCTCGAATGACCGTAAGTACTAAATATCACCTATGTATTTTTTGTTCTTTCTTTGTAAAGGCTGAAAATTGGGCGGTCGGGGAGGTTAGGTAACGGGTTTGAGTCAAAACAGGTGAAATTTTTTGTTCAGGTCCAAATCCTAGTCGGGTTGGCCCTAGACACTTTTTGCCCAGTTTTTTTTATATAACTGGTAAGTGTGTCCGATTTGGGTAAAAAAGGTGTACTATTTCAATAGTAATATAATTTTTTTTAATAAAATGATTCATTGTGTTTTACACATTACTGCATCAAAAATACAATTTGGGCGAATTTTGACCCATTTGATCATTTCCCTTGTTAGCTAACTTTTTGATTATAAACAATAAATTGAATAAGCCCATTTTTCATTTAGTTACAGAGTTAATAACTTTTATTTCTGGCAGGTAATTCCTCCGGGGATGGAGTTCAATCATATTGTTCCACATGATGGTGATATGGATGGTGAAACTGACGGAGGAGAAGATCATCAGGCTTCTCCAGACCCACCTATCTGGACAGAGGTTTGACTTTCTTCTGATTGATCTACTTTTAGCTGAAGGGTTAAGACCGATATTTGTAGTTGCATCTCTATGTTTCTGTTTACATTGAATGAAGCGGTATCAAAATAGGCAGTTCGGACGGGTTCGGTAACGTGTGAATCCCATAAAACTATTACAAAGTTATCTTCACTCAGAAATTGTATAGATTTTGAGTAAAATGATATAAGAGGTTTTATGCATAATTTTTTACGTTACCCTTTTGACAAGTCCCTAACTTCATTTTATGCAGATAATGCGGTTCTTTACCAACCCACGCAAACCAATGATACTTGCCCTTGCAAGACCAGATCCTAAAAAGAACCTTTTGGCCTTGGTTAAAGCTTTTGGGGAGTGTCGTCCATTGAGAGAGCTTGCTAATCTTGTATGTTCAGATTACCATATTCCTTTTTTTAACCATCCCCGATTTAATACTTTTTGGTATTAAGGTATACTTTTCACCTATTTCACAGACTTTAATAATGGGAAACCGAGACAACATTGATGAGATGTCAAGCACGAGTGCTTCAATGCTTCTTTCAATTATTAAAATGATTGATAAGTATGATCTTTATGGTCAAGTGGCATATCCTAAACATCATAAGCAGATTGAAGTGGCTGACATTTACCGCCTAGCAGCCAGGTCCAAGGTAAGAATTGACTAAATTTATATTGTAATAATGTGTTTGGTATTTGACCCATTTGCTTATAAATGGGTCAATTTGGCTGTGTTTGATCTCAAATGGGCTAAATAAAAAATTTATATGGCAAAGATATGGGTCAAGCGGGTTGTAAGTTGCCCAAAACTGCTTTACTTTACATGTTTAGATTATTATACAGTTGGGCAAAAACCATGTTCATACAATTTATTACCCATTTGACCCGTTACCCAACTTGCCCATCCCACCCATTTTCCGTCCTCTAATCTTGATCATTAATGCAATTTTGTATTGCCATTTCAAGACATGTAATACGATAATTTCTCATTTTTAACATCTAAGGAATGCAGTTTTTAACTTGTAAATGCCCTTAAATTGTGAGACTTTGATTTTAGGCAGGAGAAGGGAAATATAACTTTTATTAACTTGTTTTGGCAGGGTGTGTTTATTAACCCAGCTTTCATAGAGCCATTTGGATTAACTTTGATCGAGGTGAGTCTTTTGGCGTTTTTTAGCAAAAAAGTGAACTAGTCATTATAATATTATTATCCTAACTCATTAGATTTCATTAAACAGGCTGCTGCTCATGGGTTACCAATGGTTGCCACAAAAAACGGAGGCCCTGTGGATATACATCGGGTGAGTTATGTTTGTTTTAATCAGATGTGTCGATTTCGACCCATTAACTGATGAGTGGGTCAATCCGTGTTATGTTTTACCTCTAACGGGTTAAACAACTAAAATAGAAAATATCTTAAAGGGAACAGATAAAACGGGTCGAAAGTCGCCCGAAGAGGATTGTTAATGCATGGAATTTGGTAACTTATTTATCAAAAATTCATTCATAAAAAGTATTTTGAGGCTCTAAAAAAGCTCTTGAATGTTTTTGCTATCTTTTATATGTACCAAAAGATTACTTTTTTTGACTCGTTACACAACCCACCCATTTTACGACCTCTAATTTTGTTGCTGATGTCATCATTACAGGTACTTGACAATGGTTTGCTGATCGATCCGCATGATCAACAGTCAATCGCGGATGCGTTATTAAAGCTTGTTGCAGATAAGCAACTTTGGGCCAAATGTAGGTCAAATGGGTTGAGAAACATTCATCTGTTTTCATGGACAGAACATTGCAAAACTTATCTTTCTCGAATAGCAAGTTGTAAGCCAAGGCATCCCGGGTGGCTAAAGAATGATGACGACGACGAAAATTCAGAATCTGACTCTCCAAGTGATTCCTTAAGAGATATGCAAGATATAGATCTAAATTTGAAGTTTTCAATGGATGGCGAGAGAGAAAATGATAACAATAGTAAATTAGAAAATGCTGTTTTGTCATACACAAAAGGTCTCGGTAAAACTGCACAAAGGACAGTTTCCGGAGAGAAAAATGAACAACATAAGTTCCCGGCATTGAGGAGGAGAACACATATATTTGTAGTTGCTATCGATGATGATGATATTGGATCTCTTTTCGAAAATGTTAAAAAAATATTCGAGGCTGTAGGGAAGGAAAAGAGTGAAGGATCTATTGGATTTATATTGGCGACATCTTTACGAATGGCTGAAATACATTCGTTTTTGGTTTCAAAGGGTGTAAATCCCTCAGATTTTGATGCATTCATTTGCAATAGTGGTGCCGATCTTTACTATTCGTCGTCACATTCTGAAGATAACCCCTTTGTGTTTGACTTGTATTACCATTCACATATTGAGTACCGTTGGGGTGGTGAAGGGCTTAGAAAGACTTTGGTGAAGTGGGCGTCTTCTATAATTGATAAGAAGGCCGAGAATAAGAATGAAGAACATGTTGTTACGGAAGATGAAGAAGTTTCAACTAATTATTGTTATGCTTTTAATATCCACAAGCCCGGACTGGTTAGTTTATTTGTGATAAAGTCTCTAGTTAGTTTATTATATATCTCACATGAATTATTGGTATAGCTTCGATTAGAGGTCTGGATGTATGGTGAGCCAAAACGGTTGATTCTTTCAAACGGGTTGGGTTGACCTAAAACACGCTTTTCTCGATATATTATCTTTTTACTGATAATGAGTATGTCAAGTCAGTTAAAAATATTTATGTTATTTCAAAAATAATTTAGGAAGCTGTATCCATAAAAAATACTATTTGGGCGACTTTTGACCCGTCTAACTAGTTCGACCCATTTGGCCTGTTTCCCATAGAATTAACCCATTCGTAAGTAAATGGGTCGAAATTGAGACCACTAGATTTGATGGTACATGAATAACTCAGGTTAAGTATATGTGTCGTTTGTTTCATAGTATTATATTTCTTATTTTAATGGTTCATCTTGTAGGTTCCGCCTGTTAAGGAACTACGGAAGTTAATGAGGATTCAAGCTCTTCGTTGTCATGTTATTTATTGCCAAAATGGAAAGAAGATAAATGTTATTCCAGTATCAGCTTCTCGTTCTCAAGCCCTCAGGTACTTAACAATTTTCCCGTTCTACATTTTTTAGTCTATGGTTCAAAATTAAGGATTCAAACCTGCTTCAGAATGGATAATTAGAATTTAAGTTGTCATTTTTAACCTTCAGGTACTTGTATCTCCGATGGGGTATGGACTTGTCAAAAGTGGTGGTTTTTGTCGGTGAAAGTGGTGACACAGATTATGAAGGATTCCTCGGTGGGATTCACAAATCCGTTATACTGAAGGGAATTGGCAGCGGTACCACCAACCAGCTTCATGCAAATAGAGTCTACCCACTATCTGATGTTACACCTTCAGACAGCCCCAATATTATTCAAACACCCGAAGAATGTAGCAGTGCTGACATCCGTGCTTCGTTGGGAAAACTCGGAGTTCTTAAACCATAAAGAATTTACATTCATCTCACAGGTGAAGTGTTTTTCGTTTTATTTTTGTTGTCCATTCTATCTGGCATACATAAAGAACTGTAAGTATCATGTTCTGTACAGAATTTATATCAACGAGGGTATTGTATTTCCCTCGTGAATACCTACATTATTCTGTGGGATTCCTTCACATTATGGTTTCGATATTTTTATACATGACTTGTGTATTTGTGTTAAGTTTTTGATTCACCCACCACATTGTTTTCATTTAAAAAGACCAAGTAACTACACCCGAAAGAATGAATTTTTGTCGGTTCTTTATTTACACATTGTTGATTATTTCATCGGGTATAATATGAGCACGGTAGTGTGACGCCCAATACAAGCGCACCTGCACCACAACCAAAGGAACATGTAACAGACGAAAACCAAATTTTGTTAACGTAGTTTACAGTGAAGCCACGCCTAGTATACGGCGCTTTGGTACCAAACATTTAACTCACCGAATTGTTTCATGACGTTATGTCTATCATTGATAAAGACAATTTGGCAAACTTCTCCCATAACTTGTGTTTGATGTTTAATGTCGCAAACTCGCAACATTAAACAAGATAACTATAGGTTACTAGTATACTACGGGGAATATGTAACTAAGTAGGAATTTTTAGCCTATACATTGTTACGAGATCTAAAAAGTTGTCAAATCGTATAAAAAATAATGATATTTATAATGGTAAATTAGCGTTTGTAAAACGTTTATAAGTTAAAAATGTTTAGAATTACAAAATTTATGAAATTGCCGGATTAAATAACAAAATTATATGTTTATCTTAAGGGAAATGATAACCACAACCCGGTGATGGATAACAACTTCCAACAGACTTTATTTATTTGTACTTTAATTAATAACTGTCCCTTGCATTTACAGATTGTCAGGATCAATTACTTTTGTATAACCTTAACCTTGTTTGTTAGATCGTGATCTATCAAAGAAGTTCAGCAGCGGATTGAAACAAATAATATTGTTAACGTATGAACAATGATGAACAATAATTTGGCGAATTATAAGACTCAATTGATTAATAATGAATATCAATACAACGTGTTTTTATCAATCTACAAGGATCTATATATAGACCTTGAGGCTAACCTAGCTAAACTAGGAGACCAAATCCCGTGATTAAAGGGATTGGTTGTGTGGAAATCTCAAGTAGGTGAAAAAGTTGTTTGGCTTGATCTGCTAGACAGTTTACTGGGTCGCAGTCAGTGTGGATTGCGGCGTAGTCCTCTGCTGACTAGATCCTTCCGTTAAGTCTCCGTTAAAGGACTGATTTTGTAATAGATTTTGGTAGTTCCCATTAAAGGACTAACTTTGTAATATATTTTTATAACGTTAATTTTTAACCAACAATTACGGCGTAAACACCCTAAGTTAAAACACGAGAATACTAACTAATAGACACTTAGGTAACTATAACGCTTCCGCCACGAAGGACGAAGCAACCAAATAACGTAAAACCCGACACATAAATAAAGCGTAAATCAATTGAAAGCGAAATAATCAAAGGGTCAAAACAATTGCGAATAAAAGAAAAGATAACGGTAACGTTTAATACCTCAAAATGACGGGATGTCACATAAGAGGTAACTAGGTATTGAGACTCCCTGAAGGATATAAAATGTCTAAAGCATGTCTCACGATTTAAAATGCCTTAAGTATATAAGAAAGTTCTCGAGAACACCATTTGATCAAATGAAAAGTCCTTATATCGGTTAAATTTTTTGATGACACATGTGATACAATCGTCATGGTAATTTGTATGATATAACTATGAAATGATTATGTTTATGTGCAAATTTGATAAAGAGATTCGAATCAGAATATGTTATAGTTACGATGTATGTATTGAATACGTTTGGAACTCATGAAAAGATTCGGAAGGCGATTAAGAAGTCATATAAGTAATGTGAAAGGAAATACCTTTAAAGGACCTAAGTTTTGTCTTGAGTTATATATTTACCATGTGAATGATGGAACCTTTGCACACTAACAACAACTACGCATTGAGCACTTAAATGGTTAGGAGGTAACTTTATATCGATGTGACCCCTTTTGACAACCAAAGATGATGATGATATTAGTGGCCATGGAGTACCATATTTGATTGATATTGAAACATTGAGTTGTTTATATAAGATGTTATTTCCGAGATATGGTTGATATCTCATCATCATGGGGAAATTTAGTTGATCATCATATTAGTCGCTCACAAACCATATATGTATTATGAAGAGATGACATTTGATTACTCAAGGAGCTTAAGTGATGTGATCAGTAGGGGGAGAAATACGTATTGCACTCTTTTTCCCTTGACTGTGGTTTTGTCCCATTGGGTTTTGCTGAAAGTTCATTAATGAGGCAACATCCTCAAGCGTATTGAAAAACTATGTACTATTTTTCTCACTAGAATTTTATCCCGTTGTGTTTTATCTAGTAAGGTTTTAACGAGACATACTCTTTTAATTAATGGACATCCAAGGGGGTTGTTATGAATAAATATGGAATGGATGTCCATATCTTATACGATATTAATTAAGGATATTTGTATCTCATTAGGAGATTTGTTTTTTGGACGATATTTCATATTTTTATTATAAATATACCTCTATATGAGATGAATAATATACAATTCTCCGTTCTTGTTTTTCTCTATTGTTGTTCTTTTATTATTATTTATATTTCACAACAAAAATGTCAAAGAGTAGAAGATATTGCTTTAAAAATGGTTTAACTTAAAAAGAATAAAATGGCTACGAGTGCTCTTATCAAAATTAATTAGCTCGGCTATAATGTCAATTTAGTTTTTCCTCAATTTTATTTTAGATATCGTTGTAGTTTTTAGGCTTTTTATATACGAAGACATCGAATGAATCCACATAAAGAGTTTATCTTAAATCGTCATTAAGGTGGCCTAGAGGTAAGATGTCATGATTTTTTCATAGAGGTATGTAGTCCGAACCTTCATAAATAGAGACATCTTGGGGTGACTATACGAATTGTTTTGAAACGATCATGAGAATACAACATTATTCATTATGTTTCGTTTGTGTTATTTCAAGAGGATTTAGGAGAACAAGGTTTTTTGAGAAAAAACGGATTATGTTATGTATGTAACTAGCTATATCTTCAAGTTCACAATGCGGTTTATAAGAATGTCGTGGTATTTTCCCAAAACAACGTCATGTCAATCGGCAAAAGCCTTCTTGCCACTACTACATCAAGTAAATTCGACAACATTCACAATGGCGCTACTTATGATTTGCATTTTTGTTTGTTTCCCCATTTTCTTATAACTCTAGAATTATAATCATGTAATGAGCGTTCTTAATTAGTTTTGAGTCGTCTCGCAAAAGTTATGTTGTGTTTGAAGCTACATTAAAGAACTATGATATTATTACGAGGAAGCCATTCACATTGGACTACGACAATATTGTTTTGTGAGACATCACATATAACACCGAAGTAAGAATAGTCGTGTTTCAAGGATGTCATGTTTTAATATTTTGTTATTTTCATAGATAAAGTTTGAGTTTTGTTAATGTATTTTGAGTATCGATTAACATAGCTTTAAGGGTACGATTAAAACCCAAATACATTTGCATAAATAAGTTGTCCTCTACGAATCTAAGAAATGTGATCCTCAAATATAAGGGGCACTAATTTTTTATATGCAATGAAAAAACATGTAATTAAACTTTTAAAACGTAGTCTTATATCTATGGTTATTATAAAAAAAAATATATACTAAAAGTGTGTCTAAAATAATATGTTATGGATAATAATAATACTTTTAGGGTTTTTTTATATCATCAAAAGAATTAAGTAAAAATTAAAATGAAAATACAAATATTATTATTTATTATACCGTTATAAAACGCGTATCGGGTCATAATTACAACGTTTGTTCGATAAATTCAGATTTTATCTTAACCCCGATATCTTTAATATAAGCTCTACTTAACTAGCACGCATAGTACCCTTACAAACATCAAACAAATATTTCGTTTTCGTTTTCGTTTTCGTTTTCGTTTTCGTTTTCTTGCGTGTCAAGTTTAAGTTTTTGATTGTAGAAAAGATTTGAAAGTTAGTTTGATATATGGGTGACTTGCAGTCTACGGTAGTGATGGGTTCTGTTTGGAAGGATTTCTTACGGCAAGTCAGTAATGTACCTGAAACCGAAGCCGAAAAAGACTTGGTTTCCGAGGTTTTGAAAATAAAGAATGTTCTTGATCATAAGATGTATGATGAATCAGACTCGGACGTTTGCGAGTTACTGTTGTTGAAACTTCAAGGTATGAACATATCCGTTAAGATTTTGCAGAAAACCGACATTGGAAAAACAGTAAATTGTTTCCGAAAACATGCTTCAATGGGTATATGTGACATTGCATCAAACCTTGTTCGAGATTGGAAACTCTTGGTTGATCATATTGTTGACAAGATGGATAAAGAGGAAGACGTGAAGAACAAGGAAAATCACAGCATATTGGCAAATAAACCGCCCAAACGACCCATTATTCGTATTAAGATCAAGAAAGTTGATGTCGGTTCAGAAAAAGAAAGTCGTGTAAATGCTCCTATGACACCTGATCAGCAGCTGTGGAACAAGAAAGAATCTGATTCGGGAAAACAAACTAATGGAACGAGTGTGGTGGAAAGAGTGATTGCTAAAGAATCATCAAGCCTGTTGAAACCAATTGTCAATGAAGTAAGAACGGGTTACAGTGGTGAAAGAAGGCCGATTAAAGCTGATTTGGAAAAGGAAAACAATAGAAGAAACTGTATGGTGCAAAAGTCTGTTACTAAAGAATCAGCAAGTATGTCAAAACCAACTGTCAAGCAAATAAGATCGAGTTTCAATACGGAAAAGGGAAAGAATGCAAAAGTTGAAAGTGGTATTGAAGAGGAACTCGAAACAACAAAAAGGAAGTTTCAAGAAAGGTATATGGAGGCTGAAAGGATGAAGAAAAAAAGACAGATACAGGTTCTCGAGTTATATCAGGGGGTTTTACCTCAACAAAGCGGATTAACTAGACCTAAAAGCAAATCAAGTAAAAGAAGAAACGTTCTAAGATATTAGTTTCCGTTATCATTTTATTACCTGACACTCGAGTTTGTTAAATCTTATTAGTAGGAGTGTTTTTTGATGATATAACGGCATTAACATGTAAATTTTGTTTGTTCGTTTTCTACACAAATCGATTAGTAAGAAATTAGATTCATTAGATATATAAATCGTTATGCAACTTAATAACAAGAAATGCATTTTTCTTGACAAGTGTATGAACGCATTTTGTAATTGCTAATTACTTAATGGACATGTTCCGACTCAATTTCGTAACTGTAAATAAAAGTAACACAAAAGATATATATGTAACCAACCAATAAGAAATTATATAAATTGCATATAATACCTAGCTCGTAATATTGACAACTAGTTGATAAACAGCTAAATCACACTTCAGTTATTAGTAATAGCATGTTTATATTCATATTCATATATAGATGATTTTGAATGCGACACAAAAACTGTCCAATATACTTATGATCACCGTAAGAAAAGTAACCACAATGAACAAAAATAAAATGTTTCGTAAGAGAAAGCGCATATAAGTTTATGCCAAAACAGAACAGACTCTTAAATAAAACAGGACACGGAATGAGATTAGAATCACACGACTGAGTTTGTGGACTAATTGCTTCGAATTCACTCTGTTTTCCATGAGAATACAACAGAGGAATAAACCCCATCTTTTGTTCTACACTAAAATGTACTAGCAGAAGCAAGCGACAAACAGATTTTACTGGCCTAGCAGCTTGGAGTCACATGCTACAATCTTAACTCGACCAACGTTTTCCTGAAATTCATCATACTTGAAAAGAGCATCCTGAAGGATGAACGTCCACACGTTGTCACAGAATCTGTACGTGTGCAAATGTCCCTGTTCAACGTTATAAAAGCATATCAGCATACACACACTAATAATATCTTATTTGATCAAGCAAAAGAGGGTATATAATGTCTTTTACAATTAAAAGAAAATGGTTTATCTAGAGGTGGCAAAACGGGTTGGTCACATGAGTCAAAATAGGTCCATGTGAAACTCACACGGAATTCAACTACACGCACCATATATGGTGAATACATAATACTAGTTTTTATCATAATCATTTAGAATAAGAGGTTAACTAACCAAGTATCAACAACCTCACTAAAAAGTTAGTCGACACTGAAATGTGCAAATTTGAGGTAAGGGAAACCAAAAAAAGTGCGAGGATTGCTGATTTGGTTTTACAGTTTTTTTTTTATCATTAAACACGATTGATATAAAACTATCTTTTTAGTTGAAACTTTCTTCTATTATATTTTAAACACCAAGTGCACCCTATTAAATGAAAACGGAAATCAATCTACTCGACTGTTATTCTAACATAATTACACAAGAACTATAAGAAATCTTTTAATGGTTTCACCAATCTCAACTACTTTCTACTAAGACAAAATGATTTACCTTAATCGACACCTTTGTCTTAACCTGACTTTCCAGTGCCTCAGCCATCGACTACAATCAACAAAACGAGGAATGACAATTGACGAAATAAATCAAGACTATTATTCATAGTTTGAAAAACTTAAAAAGAGACCTTGTCAAACTGAACGAGCACTTGGATAGCAAGCTCGGGTCCAAGAACACCACTTGAGACCATCTCATCCAATGTTTCAGTCAGACACATTCCAATTGTTGACCTACGGTACAACTCAAACGTCGCCATCAAATACCTGTAGAACCATTAATAATTTTTTGTATTAAAATACAAACCAACCAAAATTACGATATACAGAAACCTTCGAACCGTTAGTAGTTGTTTGACACAACAAATGAAATGCATATAAATTTAGCAAAAATCGATATTCACACACAAACACCAGCTGTTTCACATTATTTTGCACATAATCTTCAATATACACACAAACTAACGCACAATTCAAAGTTCAAATACATTAAAGTAACAGACACAAGTCGAAAGAAAACAAATTTATCACATGATTTTGAACGAATATTGTATATATAATGCAGATTTTTCACAAATCATTCACAGAGAAACAAATTAAATCAAATTCATGCCCAAATTAAAAGTTATAATACAGTAATCAGTCACAAATCATCCAATATCTCATGAATTTGGACAAAAAAAAACATATTTATGCACAAAATCTCACATATTCTAAACATATATATTGTTCAATATGCCCAAAATTATTAAATATACACAAATAATTTATGCTCAAATTCAAGCTTCATATAAAGTTAACGGACACGAATCATCCAGTATCACATAATTTTGCACAAATTTTTAAAATGCATACAAATCTATGAACAAATTAAAGGTTCATATACAGTAAACAGCGACAAATCATCACCTATCACATGATTTTGTACAAAATTAAATTTAAGGTCTATATACAGAAATGGTCACAGAGGATTCATTATCACATGATTTCGTACGAGACTCTTCGATATACTAATAAAATAAAAATTTGTAGAAAATTCAAGTAAACAGCCACAAATCATCGATTACCTCATATCGCACAAACATACAAATTCAAGGCTCGTATTCAGTGTACAAACACAAATCATCGATAATCACATGATTTATGTACAATTTCAAGGTTTATAGACAGTAAACAATCAGAAATCATCCATTATCACATGATTTCGCAGAAAAAAACTTCTAAATACACACAAATTTATGCTCAATTCAAGTTTCATATACAGTAAACATCCGCAAATGATCTATTATCCAATGATTTTGCTCGATTCGTCAAAATACATATAAATTTATAAAGGTTCATATTCAGTAAACAGCTACAAATCATCAACAATCACATGATTTTGAACAAAATTCTTCACAATAAGCACAAATTCAAGTTTCATATTCAGTATGAAAGCCATGATCTATTATCCAGTGATTTTGCTCAATTCCACAAAATACATTCAAATCAAAGCTTCATATATTAACTAAATTCATCAAGTATCACATGATTTTAAACAAAATTCAACGTTTAAATTAACTAAACAGTCACACATGATTCATTAAAACATGAATTTGCTTCAATAATTGATGCAGAAATTGAGTAAACAGAATCAAAATGAGATAAAATTGAGGAAAAATTTGACTCACTTTTTATATATATATTCCGTTTGGGCAGAAAGAGGGAGAATGAGATCTGCTTTATATACCCTACTTTTGTAGCTCTGCTCTTATATACGCGGACTCGGTTAATAGACCAAAACACCCTTCTTTTTTTTAAAGGATGAACAAGGATATTGGAAGATATTTTTAGGGTAATTTCGTCAAATTATTTGTAAAGCCCAATAGATAGATATTTTGGTTAACTTCGGCCCAATATGAATATAATTGTTAGAAACTTAGAATTTTGTGTAGAAAAATTTATAATTCTACTTTACAAAAAGATATAATTTGTGATAGTCAATGAAAATGTATATAATGTTTTAATTGGCAAAGTTAAGTAGTCTTTTCTGTTTTTCTGTTAGATATCTTTCATATATAATAAAATTGGCGTTTTAAATGTCACATGATGAAGTAAGGTCTTTTGGATGACTTATTTTTTTTAATTTCAGCCGTTAGATCAGATTGATGATGTTATCAAAGACTATTTTTATTTTACACCCCTCTTACAATATATAATTACATTTTTTCATTCATTTACATTTTCACTAAAATAAAATAAAAACATAAGTTTAATTTACTTATAAATCGCTCAATTTAGACTATGACTTATCATATTGTTATTCTAAAATCTCCTCATAAATTTATCAAAACATGTATATAAACGTAAAAGTGTATATCTTATTTAACTACAAGCAACATAGGTATAAACGTAAACGTATATATGTTATTGTACGTATGACATTGTCTTCTTATAATAGCTTAAAATCTACATAAGCAAAAAATTTACGAGTCAAACTTTATATTTGTCCGCGCTATCTCGGGACAATAATCTAGTTTTTTTTATAAATTATTAAACGTGTATCTCGTTGATGCTTAACGAATATTTTGTTAAATGTCAAATTTTCTATAGTTATGTTGGATTGTTTATCTAAGTTTTAATTAACTTACACAACTTGAATTACCACTATGAAGATTTTTATATCTTTTGTTTCATGTTTTTTTTGTTTGTAATAATCATTCATTTATTCATTACAAAACAACCCAAGTGGATTAAAATATTTTACTTAATGATGATTAGCATTTTTTATTTAACCACGTGATTTTAAATATATAGAAAAATGAGGATGAGTATTAGTTTTAGAAAATAATGCATAATGAAAAACTACAAATTTGAAAAAACATCATTTTAAATTTAGAATAATGCTTATACTTTTACATATTATTTAAATAGATGTAAACAAAATCTCAATGTAATATTATCTTTTAGGTCATTAAAAATCATGACTAAGATATAAAATTTATACTAATATTACCTCGTGAGTTATGTAAGTCAATAAAGTTAAAATCAAACACCGTCTTGGTTTTCTATCAACAATAAGACTAAACTACCACCTTTCACACATTCATGAAAATTGTACAACTAGAATTCATTCAAAGATAGTAGTTGTTGCTCTAGTTCATCACCGAAGTCGTCATCTTTTTCTGCAAACGGATCAACTTCCTCTACTAAATTCTCATTAAATGTAACTGCATCCAAATTTTCGTTGCTATTTTGTTGCTCAAAGCTTTGGTTTTCCATCAGTTGAGATTGGTTGAGTCCTGTTTTCTGAAAGAACATTTCTTTCTGAATGTTCCAAGCTTCGATTGTTTTCCCAACTACGTCTCCAATTAATGCCTGGTTTTCTGTAATGTGCTTTATATTTTTTGTATCGATCACCTTTCCAGCTTCTTTATCATGCCAAACAGAACAAAAAAACAATAAATAAAAAAAAATTATTATCGTTTTTTCCAAACAAGACTTGCAAACTGTAACATCCTGTGCCGGAAATTTTGACATTTGTAAACGCTCTATATCAACATATCAAAATTCTCTTCGAAAACTTACATTTGACTTTTAAGGTCAAACACTACACTTGTGCTGGAAATTTCGACATGGTTAATAGATATTTTAACAATGAAAGAATCTATTAGCATGAAAACTCCCTTCAAAGACATGTTTTGGCTTTACAGTTCAAAGCTGTGACCTTTTCGATTAACAATATGAGAGAATATTGTGTTGACGGAACTTTATCCCAATATTTCTGACCACTAGCAATTATCTATTATGAGGTTGAGCATTAATCAGTTTAACTCGACATGTCAAATTATTTATTGATAGACAACCATGATTAAAATCTGCAAGATTATACAGAAAGTACCTTTGATGGCGAGCTCTTTGGCAATGGAATAATCTATCGACATTTTCTTGAGTGAATCAAGATCAAGTTCTTTACCCTGGATCAAAAGCATAAACACAATCAGCACCTCAAATTTTACCAAAAAGTGCGTACTTCCAATGGGGAGTTTGAATATGTTGTCAAAACGGATTCTGATTTTCCAATGTTTTTAGGATCATATTTAGAAATTTTGGTCAAAAGTTGTGGTTTATTTCTTAAGTTAAACTAAATGTTTATCTGATTCTAATATTTAAAGTCATCATCGCTCTGAAAATGCACATCCAAACTCCCTTTTTTTTCTTTTCTTTCTTTTTACCCCAAAAAAAAACTCCCTTTTATTACAAATCTATTTAACATTGAGTTTTTAAAGTGAAAATAATCACTTTAAAAACACATATCCAAAATCCAAACACCCCCCAGATATTGCTTTAAATAGTTGAGTTTGTATACAATACCATGTCCATGTCGATATAACGTTCAATATCTGTGTCTGCAAATAACCTGTTCTCCAAAAAAAACGCAGTTAAAATCACCATAACAGCTCATAACACATATGGTGCATATTTGCGGAAAAAAAGAGAGTAGAAAGTAGAGGTGGCGAAATGGATGGGTCGGACGGATTGGGAATTAGAGAAAACGGATTTTTGATCAAAACGAGTTAGGTTAGGCTGACCGGCGAACATTTTCTTGTTCCTTTATTCTTTATATTATTGAAAATTAATATTTCAAATATTATTGAATATCTATATTATTAAGATATTAATATATCTTTTTGAATAAAACATATTCAAAATTGTAGGGATTTAACAACATTCCAGGTCACTTTCGAGAGACCCGTTTTGATTAAGTTTTTAAATTTTCCTGTTTGATCCGTTAGATATAAAAGACCAACGAAGCACGGGTACGCTTCTGGAGAACGTGAGTCGTCCCCGAGTCGGGTACGCCGTGGGTACGCCTTGCGTACGTCCCCGAAGCGTTTCCCAAAAGTGGGTACGTATTTTATTTTTGGGTACGTTTTAGAGGTGCACCGGGGACGAATCGGGTACATTTTATTCTACATTGGTCGTACCCACAAGGTTAGAGTGGCCCATCACATATGGTCCATCACAAAAAGAAAAATTAGGGTATTATTTCTTGGGTCGTACTCGGTATTCTACTTGATGAGTCGGATTTCGAGAATGAGTTGGTGGTAGAGAACTAATGAGTCTCATATAATGATATAAGTTTGATTTTCATGATTGAGGATTATTTTTATATTGAACGTTAATTTTAAGTTTGTTTTGCATGGTTATGACTTAGTGTTGTTTAAGAATTTTTACTAGGATTAAGTATGAATTTTTATTTTATTTTTAACATTTTTGTCGAATCCATGTCGTACCCTGAATTTTTTTCATTTCGCGTTTTTCGTCCCCGTACCCGTTCCCGTTTTTGTATTCGTGCAACATAGTAAAAGACAACCCAAATCAACTCATTTCTAGGTAAATAAAAACAGACACTTCTGGTAAAAAGTTATTATAAGATTAACCTTTTATTCGCATGTTGAACACGGGCATTCTGTAAATAGGTTAGTTCATTCACCCGCTCTTCGGCAGATGCTTCCTTCAAGTCGATAGCCCCATAAAGGAAAAAGTTCCCTTCTAGCATTCTATCGACTATCAGAGGCACAACTCCTATATCGTATTTCCTTGCATCAATAACCAATTCCTTAAGAATCTTCATTTGCCCTGCCAAATTGGAAGTAAAGTACGATAATTGAGCTTGAAGAGAGACGATAATATAGAATACATCGACAATATTACTATTAACAACCCATTCGACATGTTCCCTGTTTGTTTAGTTAATACTTTTAGTTTGATCCATCTAAGATAAATCACAACCCATATTAACCAATTCATACACATGTGGGTCAACTTATGCAACCTCTACTGCCGAGCCACAAAATAAATGAAATTTTAAATATGTACTCATATATACGATGTATAAACCATGTGTATTTGTGTGTGTTACTGTGTTATATAGATAACTAAAACGAAAAAAAATAAGAAAAAAGGTGATAACATACGTATGCATATATAAATCCTGAAAGGAGGCTTAAACGGTTGTGTTTCGTGTAAACAATAGAGGCAATAAAAACCACCCAATCTGTGCGATATAGAATCAGTAGATGTCATGTAGCCTGCAGAAGAACATATAAAGAATCATCAAATATTAAGTTAACTCGGGGTTATTAAATGAAACTGATAATACATCAGTTGCGTAACGAGTCAAAAAAGGTTCAGACAAGATATGTAAATTTCAAAACGGGTCAGTCGGGTTGACCGACCAAAAAATTTGGTTCTTTTTCCCTTGAATTTATGACTTTATGGTTAATAATGAAATAAATATAATGAAAAAAATTATATGTTAAAGAGAGTAATCTAAATTTTCGAGAGCCTCAAAATAGACTTACGCTCATTTTCAACTCATTTGATCCGTTTTATATTTAACCAACTTTTTTTAAAGTTTGACCCTTTAAATAAAACAGATAAATCAACAAAAAGTAAGGAGATTAGATCATCAAGCTCATATTACCTAAGCAATGGGAATACAAAGATTGCATAAAAAGCCCTAATTTTGAGCTAGGCTTAGCTTCAAAGATACACGAAAACTTTTTAGAAAGCCATATTTTCTTCATATCATCCAACGTAGTCATTTCATTCTGAAATAATTCCAATAAACCAATCAAAATTTATCACAATATAGATAATTCACGTTATCAAAATGAGTATCAATCAACACTAAATGAATGTTTTTGTTGAGTACCTCTGCAAACGTGTTAATTAAATCATCAATGTCAAGACGAAAGGGATCGAGATCCATCGTGTCGAGAAATTATAGGTCTTTCCAAACGTACATAAGAAAATCACCTGCAAGATCATTGATAACATATGTTTTCATCAAAATTCCTACCCACAAATCGTCATTTTGTTTTCTATGTTTTTTTGGCATAACAGTAGCAAATAATAATATAATGGTTACTTAACTTAAACACAAAGTCGCCAATAATTGATTGCGAATTTGTAATGCATATTAGACTTTTAAATCACCATGTATGGTAACTCCGACTATAGAAATGAATGAATCTAGGTTTATTGGAAGGTGCCTCTTAGCCCCTGGTATACTATCATGCAAGGGACATGTGCCTGTAAATTACCCACCCTGAGAGAGCCTCGAATCCGAGACCTCCACAGATAGGCAGCATACTATAACCACTTGGACAAGCACTAGTTGTCAGAAATGAATGAATCTATGTATATAACTATATATTACCAGAACAAAACTTATAACACGCAATGTTACCCATGTATACAAAGGTAACTTCATTTTTATGTTTTTATAGTACTTGGAATTGCATATATTAAAAGGCACGTTTATAATAAGCACGGTTTACTCAAACATTTAAAACTGCGTTTTGCGTTTTAAAATATGCAATCGCAAATACTCGGAAACTACGAAATAGTCCAACCTGTATTGAAAGATTGCTCTCGCAGGACTTTTATCGAACACTTTAAAGGCATATATATATATATATATATATATATATATATATATATATATATATATATATATATATATATATATATATATATATATATATATATATATATATATATATTCTAAGCAGATTAAGAAGTTATTATAAGAAATTAAGCATTTCAGCATAGAATTAGGGTTTACTTGATTACCTAGTTGTGACTCAGCATAGGTTTGGGATTTTAGGGATTCCTGGTTTACGGTTTTCCTGCTTTTATATCCCTCTCCCCAGAACAAAAATTCAGGCGGGTTAACTCAATTTTATAGTATTGAAGGTTACGGTTTGGGTTCGGTCATTCGGGTTATCAAACTTTTTTTTAACAAATCACTTAAATAACCGATAGGATTAATCGGGTCCGATTTGGTTCTACCATACTGTTATAACTCGTATTTAGAGCGACTTGTTGAGACTCGTTTCGATTTTGTTATATTATAAGATAAGATAAGATAAATGTGTTATTTTGCAAGAAACAACACTTTTATCTGAATCAAATCTAAAATAATCACCGTTTTCTATAATAAATTATATTTTTAACCAAAAATAAGACGATTCCAAATATGATTAACATAAACTCGCTTACTCCTCTTTATTTTATCACATTCCCTCCGACAGTTTGATGATAGATATATGATTTACATTCATTTTTATAAATTTCTACTTTTATTTATGAGAAAATCACTAAAATACTAATCTTACACTTTATTTAAGATTAATTACTAAACTCACGAATAGTTTTTGTGGCATTTTTTTCGTTGCGATAATTTAATATGTTGAAATGAATGGTTATAAATTGGATGAGTTCTCGCATCGTTCTTTTTCGTTCTCCGTTGCCTTTATTATTTCCACGTCATACTTTCAAATCTGATTCTTGACAAACCGTTTGCGCAAAAACTTTTCGCGAAATTGGTGATAATTTTCGAAATTGTTTCATGCCATGAAAATTTGATTCAATAGATTCTACAAGTGCTACAAGCCTACAATAATGAGTTCTAAAATAAAATTATAATTAGATTTTCGACTCATTGTTATAATAAGCTAATACGCTAATCCAGATACATATCAGAAGCTTATTATCATAAACTATAAGCTACTTACTTAAAAACACGAATTTAAATATCAATTTTACAAAACATTCCCTCAATCAAATTGTACAACAAAGTTCGGAGGCATAACCATTTTCACAACTACTAAAACTAACACAATCTCACATCTTAGCCTACATCATTAACAACTAAACTTCGATTACCATTATTATTACTAGATCGGAAACTCCATCTTCACCGTACCATTTGTCGTATCAACTGTTTCACTACCACGAAGCCAATCCTTGGCACAAACCAACGCCTCCACAGTTTCCGCTCTCAAAGAACACCTATACCTATCCATCTCTTTACCCCTAGTCTCAAACACTGAATCTTGATCCACACTTGACACTGGAACCGTCAAAATGTCGCGAGCCATTTTAGATAATGTCGGGTACTTATCCTTATTCAATTTCCACCACCCGATTACATCAAATTCATGAACCCTTGGTAAAAGAGACTCTTCTAAATACTGGTCAAGCTCTGACTTCGACTGCTGACTTGTTGTTTCCATAATAAACACATCGAAATCACTAAACCCGACCCCGTTACTTAACCCATCTTCCATTTTCACGTCACCAGCAGAACCTGATCCACCGTTTTCATGTTCCACGTAAGCAGGGACAGGTGGCGATGGGAGTGCAACGTATTCAAGAAAAAGCTGATGGATTCCTTCATCGACTATATTGATATAACTAGCGGAATCATCACCATAAATCTTCGTGAAACTAAACTCGACTAGCTTCATTTTAAACCTCGGGTCCATAACAACTGCAATTGCCAGTATCAAACAACAACTCTTCCAGTACTTATCGAAATTCTCATGAATTGGTTTCGCAATAGAACTGATTATGGGATCTTCACTTGTGGCTGCACGACTTAACTCGAGTTGTATCTTCCACGCTTCATGGAAGAACATATTAGTTGTAAGTATCGTTGAAGTTGTTAACATATGCGCAGTGTCGAAAAAAAGCTTTAAAAACGAACACAAATGCTCGATTATTTTCCATTCTTCAGCGGTCGGACCTTTACTGTAATCCAGATCGGAAGTATCTAAACAGAAAAACACCTCTTTTAACTCAGAAGCCACTAGTAACATCTCATAAGTCGTATTCCACTGCGTCTGATCGTCAAGAACTAAAGTTTTTTGCTTTAAAGAGAGAAATTTCTCTTCCAATGATTCGGATGTTTTCACATACTTCACACAGTCTCTAACTTTCTTAACCGTTTCTCCACTCGCATTTAAAGCTTCTTTTACAATACTACTTAATGATCGAGCAAGACAGTTCTGTAGCAACAACTGACCACCCAAAATGTTTGGGTTTTTCTCCGAGAGCAAGTTTCTTAAACTAACAATTCCTGTTTCGGTTAACGGCTGGTTGATAGTCAACGAGAATAACCTCCCTTCCATATTCCAGTCGGAAAGAGAAGAAGAAACAGCATGACTGAAGGCCGAATCAGATTTTGGATACGGTTCCATTACAACATTTAGAAGTTTCCGGTGAATCTTCCATTCACTATCCACAAACTGTCCAGTGACAAAAACATAACCAGTCGTTTGACATGACGTATATAAGTCAAGTGTCAGACAAATCCGACCCGGGTTTGTTTCAATCAGCTTCTGAATTGTCAGTTTTTCTCGAAGATAAGTTGCAATGCAATCTCCTTGAACCGTATTAACTTTCACCATATCAAACCGCGGCTGAAGATTATTCACAAATGAAATAAAACCCGGGTGTTCAACAATATGAAGAGGGTAATCATGCATTATAATCATTCTAGCTATTTCAATACGGGACTGATCAGAATCAAAAGCAAAGAAAGGTGCAGAAGATGTGGTTCTGTAACGGCGTTTAGGCGTTTCGGTTATGGCCGGGGTTATGCTATTATTACCATTATCAATGAGATTCTGATTACGAAGGAGAACAGGGCAACTTCCTTTAGCGATGTGGCGTTTTAGGTGACTGGTTCCTGCAACTTTTGAACCTGTACTGTATGCGAATGATTGTTTGCATTGTTTACAACAGGCTCTTCTACATCCTTCACCTACATTTTCGATAGTGAAGTGTTCCCAAACGATTGATTTCTTTTTTCTGCGTCGTCCAGGAGTTGTGCCCGGGGTGTTTTGTGTGTCTAAAAACATGGGTTCCGCTTCTACATTGACCAGTGCGTTGTTCTCGCTAGGAATAGATTCCATTGAGTATAAAAGTGAACACCTGGATTCAATAAAACCGAACAAATTCGAAAACTGATTATCGTGACGTGAATTTGTAATAATCAGAAATTTGTCCAAAACAAAATTCCAAACACACTTTAGTTAAATAGAGTAAATCATGGATAGGGTAAATTTACAATTGCCTCTAGAATACCAAATTATGTTTCTTCGTCCCAAGATCGTCCCTAATATTTTAAACTGATTAGTTGATCAAAGTGTTTACTCCAAGTTTTCTTACGATAATTCTTATTTATAGCGAAGTAGTTGTTAGTCGATCAAAGTGTCTGAAATTCAGGTTCAGATCAAAGACACATTCACACAGCCGTTAAAACAAAAAAGTTAGTTTTTTTAGTAATTACTAAAATACTACACGAGGTCCTTTACGTTTAACAAGTTCAGCACATATACCATAATCACAATTAAAAGAATTTACAAACAAAAACGGTTAAAAAACGTGACTTTGGTATCGAAATATGTTTAAAGACAAACGAAAAACGTTTAATTTTTCCGATATGGAAAATAACATCATCTAAAAATCAAAACTTTATATACCAGACACAAAATTCAAGCTCATATAGACAAATTTACATGTGTTGAGCAAAAAAATAAACCCCCTTCTGGCTACGGAGGTTTACCTGCGATGACTCTGGGCTACCCACAAAGCGGGTGGTCGCCCTAGGATTAGTCGGCTCGCAAAGCGAATGTGTTAACCTCTGAATATCAAAAGTACATATAACCATGCACAAGGTACAACCCATATAGCATGTACAAAATTAACAAAAACTATTATTAAAAAATTAAGTCAACTACTTTAAATCCACCTTCAACCAAACTAACTAAACCAGTCAATTAAAATTACAAAAACACCCTTCCATCTATCAAATCAAAACGATCATACGAGGGATAAATATGTCATTTCCAAAATAAGTCCACCTTCAACCACAACTACAAAAACCAAACCAGTCAAGTAAATTTACAAAAATACCCTTCTTTTTATCAAACCAAAAACCATCATTTCAGGGGTAAATACGTCATTTCTAACAACCATGAGCAATATCAATTTCCCCCAAATTACAGATCTAGGGTTTTCAAAATTAAGTAACATAATCAACTAATCAAGCAAAATTCAAGCAATTGACAGTTAAAAACACGTAAATTGATCAATTAACTGAATGAAAAAAAAAACATGAAATTGAAGGTGGATTTAACAATTATACCGATCAAATTGGAGGAAATCGAGATCTGGGAAGGAGTTCTTCGAGGAGAGAGAAAATGGGGATTGGGCTTGAAACCCAGTAAATTGAATTGGACTATTGTAATTGGGGTTTGTTTGTTTGGATAAAATGATAAAAATAAATAATAATTAAAACTGTATTGTATAATGGACTTTCAGATCCAATTGATGTATTTGTTATATTGGTGTGAAATTTTTTACTGTTTTTTGTTTGATTGGACCACTAGCAAGCCCACTTGACCATGCTTTGGTGACATGGGAGTCTACAAATTCACAAAATATATAAAATTATATACGAGGAGGTGAAAACTTGAACTTATATTGAGCTGAAATCTATAACTTTTATTTTTCGTAAATGTGTTTAGAAATTAGTTGAAGTTGGAGCTTAAAAATATAAAATGACTAAAAAGTATATGATAGTATAATAAGAAAAATTTTATGAGAGATATTTATGTAAATTACCATCATATAAGCCTAAGCTACTTTGTTGGGATTTAAATGTTTGAAAAATGAGTTTAAGTTCATTAATACTTCTCATTAATACTTCACAACTACTCCTCATTAATATTGCATGTATACCAGTTACTACTGCAAATGTATTGGTTAAAGACTGATGGTTACTACGGTTGAAGATTGTTACAAATGTCGTCTCGTGTTAATACTGCACGAACAATTTAGATAATTCTTTGGAAAGTTATGAATTGTATCTTTTATTATGAAAATACAATATTATACGTATAATAACATATATACATTTACGTTTATACACATTTGTTTATGTTAATAATAATATATATACTTTTATATTTATACACATGTTTAAATACTTTGTATTAGGAGATTTTAGAATAACAATAAACTAAATCATAGTCCAATTGAACAATTTTATAAATAAATTAGCACTCTCATATGACATTTAAGACTCATATTTTATTATAATAGGGATGAAATGAAAGAGAGATGCAATCATTGATGTTCTTCAATTCAATAAAAACTTTGATATGTAAAAGTAAACCTGAATACGTAAACGTTTTTTTTTCCTACATTTTTAAGTTTGAATGATTCATTTTTACTATGATATAAGCAATGTTACACACGATAAAGTGTTTTAAGTAGATATAACAAATGTTACACACGATAAAGTGTTTTCTTATAATTATTTTAGATGTATATATAAATAAAAGGTTCTTTCTATTATTATTGGGATTCTTTCTATTATTATTGGGATCTTTTGCTTTGAATGTATATACTTGAATCGAATGTTCAAATCTCTTCCTTTAGTTTTTAGTGTTTGACCTGAACCGAATGTGTTTTCAGCTCTTACGCTTCTCATCATAAGAAGTAAGACGAGTTGATAAATCTTCATGAAGTTAAAGCAACTTAGAACTTGGTGATGAAAAAACGTTCACTCACAATCATCAGATTAAAATCTTAAGATCAAGATTTTGGGACATACAAAAGTCTATGTGTACGTGATTACCACTAAACACTAAATTTAAACATGCCTTCAAGAATCGATGCAAACAAATTCTAATTCTAAGTATAACATTTAGGAGGAAACATTGTGAAATCTTATTCGGTATACCGAGGCAAATTAGATGAATAGTATGTTACGCAAGTAGCTTTTAGCTATCAACTTGCTTGCTTAAATAATATTTTTTTTTATGTTTCAAGTTTTACTTTTTAATATTTTTGATTTTGAATTATGTAACTAAATTAGGTATCTTTGTTAAATTTTGGTTGTAGTTCTTCTTTTAGATAATACAACTAAATAAGATTGCTATATATATATATTCATTTATTTCGAAATTTAGATTTTTCCCTTAGTTTTTTGGGTTACGCTTTAAAAATATATTTATATTTAGAGTTAATTACATAATTGGTCCCTGAGCTTGTTCCAATTTAACGGGTTCAGTCCCTGGGTCGAAAATCATTCGGGTTCAGTCCCTGGGTCATCAATTTGGCTACAAGAATAGTCCATTTGTCACTTAAAATGACTAAAATACCCTTAATAAATAAATACTTAATAAAAAACTAATTATCCAATCCAAAATCACAACAACCAACAAAAAAGACCTGCAAATCAATCCCCAATTTTATCAAACCGAAACCAAAAATCAATCCCCAAAAATCTAAAACACCAAAAATCAATCCCCAATTTCATCAAATTCAAACCCTAAATTTTCAATTTTTCTTCAATAATCATGATTAATGGAGCAGAATCATCCCAATTTCATCAAATTCAAACCCTAAAAAAGATTTCAGTACTGCGATATTGGAGCGAAAGAAGGCGTCGAATCGTCTTGTTGTTGATAAAGTTGTTAATGACATTCATTGCACTATCTTCTACCTCGGGGGACCCAATGTCAAGATTAATCGGGTCCACGTATGAAGCAAAGGAACCAATACCTATACCATCAACATCAACATCATTGGGTTTATCATCAGCAGAATCGTCAACATCGTTACTCGATTCTATCTTCTCGGTAACAAGATCGTTTTCTAGATTCTCAATGACTGATGAATCAACCAAATTATCATCAACCTCATTAGGTTTTCGACTGCAATTCGGAGCTCCGAATCAGAGTGACGAACAACCGAGTTGATTGATTTCAGGATTCGTGGATCTAACTCAGGTTTAGTTGAGTTTGTTGATTTGTCGATTAATCTTACCACCACCACCGCCGTACCGTCGTCGAAATCTCGTTCCATCGCCGAAATTTGGATTTCTTAATTTTGACGTTTGTGGTGTTATTTTTTGTAACCCAAGCTGAAACTACTTTTCCCCACCAAACTTGTTAGTAGCCACAAACGTCAAATGGGAGAGTTTTTGGTGTGAGTTGTGTGAACTTGACAAGTTGTGATTTCGGGAAGAACACATGAAGCTTGGGGAAGAACATATGAATATCTTGGGAAGAAATAAAGTTGGTTGAGAAAAAAGAAAAGTTAAAAATAGAAAATAAAATGTTAATGGTATTTTAGTCATTTTAAGTGACAAATGGACTATTCTTGTAGCCAAATTGATGACCCAGGGACTGAACCCGAATGATTTTCGACCCAGGGACTGAACCCGTTAAATTGGAACAAGCTCAGGGACCAATTATGTAATTAACTCTTATATTTATAATTTTTTATATGTTCTTCTACTTAAACATATAATATATATTAATATAAAGAAATAATTATTAGGTAAATAGATTTGTCTATATCGTATACAGAAGACATGGTTCATCTATTTTAGTTTTTACTTTTGGATTATATTTCTTTTTTTTTTTTCTTTTTTCTTTTATGGGTTTTATTTTTATTTTTACATTATACTATTGTAAATAAAGTAGTTATGTCTTTATATTTTTTTATGTTTATTTTTTATTTTTTGTTCCGCTATTATATTGAGTAGCTACTTTTTCGTGTCGAGTAATTGTTAATATAAAATTTTAGCTTCCCTTTTTGTGTTACGCTATAATATGAATAAGTTAAGTCCTTATTTTGATTATATTTAAGTTTTTTGTTTTAGCTTTTCTTATATTAATATACAGAAATATTTGTGTAAAGCCAAAACAATGGTTATATACGTTATTGATATATGTCCAATGTGTTTTTATATTGATAAATTTCCACAACAAACACATGGATTTTTTTAGTTTTGCTCCATTTTGTTTTTCTAACCTCTCTTAAACCTAACTTATAAGTTTTTGAACCCGTCGTAATGAGCGAATATATAAAAAAACTCGTTAACAACATTCATGTCCTATTTTATTTTTATTTTGTTACAAACCCCAATTTGATCAACATCAAATTGAATCCCCCCCTAAGTAAAGTGAAATGTTCATTCAAATTGGTCTATTTTTTAAAAACAAATGTTAAACTACATCACATATTTATTCTCACTTTATTTCTTTCGGGTATAGAAGCAATGGTCTAACGTCAACTTAAGAAACGTATTTGCCATGTTTGCAAAGTTAACATGCTCAAAAGGTAGTGTTATAAATTATGCAAAGTAAATAAATAGTGAGAGACCGAGAGTAGCGTTATATTTCTGTAACAATCTAAAGATGGCAAAATAACATCCGAGACAAACTGGGCGTGAACAAGTTGGTCAATGTATTTAATGATTAAGAGTGTGTTAAATAGTATAATTTTACATATTTATTTCTCATTAAAATAAAATAATTTAAAAAGTTGTAACCTATAACCAATTAAAGAAAATTTATCCTTCAAATGACTCGTTTTATGCCGATACATATCCTCAACAGAAATCATATAATGAAATCAAATCTTAAATTTCCGACTTTAATATTAAATTGTTAAACACCTTTCATAAAAGTTATATAAAAAGCCATCTAAAATAAACATTCACTATTGGAGAATTCATAATGAACTCCTCCCAACTAGAGTTAATCTTGATGCTAGAGGGATCGACTTGCATTCGACTAGATGTCCTTCTTGCAATGAAGACCAAGAAACAGAAAGTCATATTTTTGTTCATTGTCGTATTGCCGAAGATCTTTGGAAATTTATATTTAAGTGGTGGAATTTGCAAATGTCCTCGATCTCAAATCTAGAAGACATCCTCAAATTGGCAAATATTGTTTCCATTAAGAACGAAAGGGGAAAGCTTCTTGACGTGGTTGTTAAAACGGGTCTTTTTTCATTCACTTGGATACTCTAGGAGAAGACGTTAGACTTTTTTCATTCACTTGGATTACTAGTAGAACGAAACTTTTTGTAAATTTAAATTGGTTAGAGTGGATTTGTCACCCAAATTCAACTCTAACTAACATTAACTTGTAATCCTCATTTGTTTATATCTATATATTTCTTTTCCGTTCAAAAAGAAATAAATATAAAAAAGCCATTTATTGAGGGGCATTTCTGTCAATATAAAAAAAACAATGAATCAATATTGATGAAGCTATAATATTATATTGATATTCGTCAAACACAATAACGGGCTTTTTCATGACAATGAGAGCCCATAACGAAGCCTTTGTTTCCCTCAGAATAATATTTAAAAATAAGCTCTTATGAAATAATAGTTTTAGTTAGACTTATTAACAAGAAGATTAATAGATTATAATTTGTATCTAGGTTATTGTGATATAACCTTTTTTAGGTCATTTTAAAGATTAGTTGATTGTATACGGGTTTTTTTTTCCTACTCTTTTTGTTCGAGATAATACCTAATTATAAGTTCGTTTATATGATTAGATATGAAGATTAATATGAATGGCGACAATCAAGAGCATAAAAGACAAGCGTCAACCCTACATTTGTATACCATTGAGAATGATCAGAGCCGTCTCTCAGCTTTTTGAGGCTCGGGACAAAACAAAGGCGCTAACATTATAAGTTAGTTTGAAGCGTATTACCCGTTAATTGAAAAGTACTATCCTTTTAGTATTTTTCGATAGAAAATCGCCAATAAAGTATTTACACCTAAACATTCTTTTAAATGTCATTTTAATTCACATCGTTGCTAATCCATAAACATTTTGTACCATATACAACTAATTACTAAAAGTTATTTAGCACTAAACGTTTAAAGGCTCGACCTGGACAACCGCCTATTTCGTCGGCCCTGGAAGACGGCTTTGTGAATGATATGCCCTTATATATGAAACACTTGCAATAATGTTCACTAGCTAAAAACATATCAAGAGGCGAAGTGAGAACATTATATCATAGGGGTTCTAATATGTATTATTGAAACAACACATAAAACACACTCTGATTAGGAGGTGATTAGAAGGTGATTAGAAGGTGAGATTTATTTTTTATGTTAACTTTAGGTTAAACCTAAAACTTTCTATAAAAAATTAGCTCGTTAGGGGGTAAGAGTATCCTTCATGTCCCATTTACCTCCGTCACTAAATATATCATTATTCACTAGCTAAAAGTACTGAAAACATGACTACAAATCTTCATTATTCTCGCAATTCCTCTTGTTAGATGTTTAGTTCCAAACAAGTTCTTAAGATTAACTCATAAACTAATGGCCAAACAATGGGTTTAAGTGATCATACTATAACGAAAACGACAAATTCTTCAACAACTCAGTAATATTAAACGAGGTGAGCGAATAATGTGTCGATTTAGATCTAAGTATTAAAAATAGAATAATTAGTACGAGTTAGAATAAAAACAAAAGGGAGGAATAGAAGTATGAGCAAAAATTTGGGATCGAGAAGAGAAGAAAGCAAAATGCCCGACAATGAAACCTTCCTCCGCTTAAAACGGGTTGCATGCCCATTTCCACATCCTGGGCTCCACCCTCACATGCATCCCATGTGATCACACCTCTTGTTCGTTTTGTATGGAAGTACTATTTTAACCATATAACCTTTTTTTAAGGTTTTTGTTTCTATGTTTTCAACATACTTATTTCATATATTGTCACGAGCGGGTTCAGCCGAACCCGTTGAAATGGAAGAGTTTTAGAATTTTAATGTATTTTTAGTCTTATTTAGTTATAAATTCGTTGATTTTGTTTACAAACATAACAAAATTCTAATTCTGAACTCACTCAAAATTTTTTTAGCTCCGCCCCTGTTTTTTCTTATTGAGTTTGGTAACTAGACTATTTGAATGATATATATCCTAAGTTTAGAACAATGTACGAAAGAAAATGATGATTTTTTTTGCTCCATATTGTGTTAGTATTTGGAATGAATGAGATAATCCTTTGTATTATAAAAACAATAAATAAATATACAAGAGGAGGGTCTTCTTGACCCAAATAGTAAATACACAATAGACATAAAAAAAAATGAGCTATAACAAGCATACATACACATACACTAACATGTTCCATAGTTTTATCTAGAGGAGACACCCATACTTTTAAAGTTGATTAGAAACCGCTAATTAAAATAGATGTTAGTCTTTTTGTGAAAATATATCAACATAATAAGAGCAAGACGGTACATGAATAACTTGAATCTGTTCGAGGGCCACCTGATCTCTAACGAAGTAAATGCCAATCTTTATGTGCTTTGTGAGCTAATGTTAAACAAATTTAGTTGACATATGAACCAAACTCATGTTGTCACTATAAACAATAATGGCTTTGGTAGGAGATGAGCTAAGCTTGCAAAGGAGATTGTGAATGTGTTTTAACGACGACCTTCACAAGTTTGTGGTATTTTGCTTTAGCGAAAGAACGTAAATTTGAAGACCTTGATTGATGTTCCAAAGACAGACGAATTCCTTTAAGATCATTCAAATGTGGTTCTTTAAGGTCACACATGAAAAGACATATTTCATATTTGTATTGTGAAGGAGTTGTCAAGTGTGGTGATAGTGAGGTATTGGAGAGTGCCAACCAAGTTTTCTTACACAAAGTTTAGTCTAAGTTATTAGAGCACCCGGAGTGATAATGCTCAACAATGTGGGTTGTGGGGAAAAAGTTGCTGACGTGGCAGTGAGAATGAGGATTTTGAGATTGTTGGGTGGTATGATAATGAGGGTTGTGGAGGTTGTGGAAGTTGTGGGACCTAGTTTAATTTTTTTTTTTTTTTTCTTAAAAGAATTAAATAAAATAAATAATACATTTTATTAAAATAAAAAACAAAACTACAATAATTAAAATAAAAATACAAAAACAGGCAATAAAAAAAAAATACAATACAAATAATTAAAAAAAAAACACAATACAATAATTAAAAAAAGCTAACGTTGTCGATAGTTATCCAGAAGTGTCGAAATGTAGGCCACGAGATCCTCCCGGAGTGCGTGGTGTGTGGGCCTGTCTCTAATCTCTCGGTTAATCCGGATACGTTCGTTGATTCTCTCGTTAAAAGTTCTCGGAATGGGTACCGGAGGAACATACCATTCATCGGCATCGCATATCGACTGTCCGTTGTCTTCAACGATCATGTTGTGTAATATAATAGCCCCATACATAACTCTTCTTAGTTTGTTCATCTTGTAAAATCTAGCGGCATGTTTTATAATACCCCAACGACCTTGAAGAACACCGAATGCCCGTTCGATATCCTTTCTCGCACTCTCTTGAAAACGTTTGAATTTTTGGCGAGGTTCTTCAAATGGGTACGAGAAAGCTTTAACAAATGTCGACCACTCCGGATATATACCGTCTGCAAGGTAATATCCTTTAGTGTACTCGTGGCCGTTGACGGTGAATCTGTAGTCCGGGGATGAGTCGTTGAGCATATCATGAAACAACGGCGATTGTTTAAGCACGTTGATGTCGTTGTTCGACCCGGCGACACCGAAGTAAGCATGCCATATCCATAGATCGTACGAGGCAACAGCTTCCAACATAACCGTTGGATAACCATGGTCACCTCGTGTGTATTGCCCTTTGTATGCATTTCAACATTGATCCCATTTCCAATGCATACAGTCTATGCTACCAAACATACCTGGAAACCGTGAACCTCATCGTGTTTTTGATATAAACGATAAACATCATCTTGTGTTGGGGCTCTTAGATAAACGTTTGTATAAAGATGGATTACACATTTTAAAAAATTATCTAAGGATTCAGCTGATGTTCTTTCAGACATTTGTAAATATTCGTCGAAGGCGTCCGGAGTAATCCCATACGCCATCGCACGAATAGCCGACGTGCATTTATGTAAACAACTAAAACCCATTTTACCCGTTGCATCGGGGCGTTGTTTGAAATATTTAAAATAGTCGGGCATAGGTTCTACAGAGTAATTAGATATACCTTCGACTATTCGGAGGAAAAGAGGTCTTCTCATACGAAACAGTCTACGGAAATATTCATCCGGGAATACGCTTTCGCCGGAGAAGTAATGTCGTATCACGTTTTCGTTTGCTTCGGCGCGATCACGGTTGATATAACGCCTTTTCTTTTTCACCGTACGGCGAGAACTTTGCGCCTCATTTTCTTCAATCTCCAAAGCTTGTACCAACATGGCTAGAACTTGTAACAATTCGGAGTCGGAAGATGACGAATCCGAAACATCGTGATCGGTTGACGAATTCGAACTCATTTTTTGTATATATGGTTTTTAGAAAAATATTGAGATAGAAAGAGATTGAGAATTGGTGTGATTTTTTGGTTAAATTGTGGGGGTATTTATAGGTGAAATTTGGAAAATAAAAATAAAAAAAAATATATATATAATTTAATATAAACGGTAATATTACCGTTTGAATTAAAAAAAAAAAAATACAAAATCTGTAAAACGACCGTTGTTGGGACAACGGTCGCCTCACAACGAGGCTGACAACGAAGAGCCCGGAGTGATAACGAGCACAATGCTCGTTGTGAGTTCCACAACGAGCCGAGAACTCCCCACTCCGGATGCTCTTATAAAGCATTTGATATTTAAGTAAAGTTGAATTACTTATTTATATTTTATTAATAAATTCAAAATTTGAACTACTCTTTATTTAAACTCACTTTTAAGGATTATATAATTGTAATCAAACAATATTCTAATATTAATTTTTAATAATGACTAAATTATTTATTATATCATGTAAATTAATTTATTAAAATAACATTTTCTCTCCAAATGCAAACAGGGTACATTATTTAATCTATTTAATCTATGTGTTTATTAAGTTATTAGTATATTAATTTTAAAAAGTCATTTATAAATAATTTTAATTAAAACTAGCATATTAAATAAAAATAAACCACTTTTGAATTTGTAATAATAATGATTATCATTTGTTGAGGAAAAATGTTTTGTGCGTGTGTGTAGAAACATGGTCCGAAAGAAAAACACACATATAATAATTCATAAAAACAAACCAATTTTTTTTAACGAGATACCAACGTTGTTTGATAATATATCACTATATAGACCATAAACAATTAAATAATTTTGGTAATCTTCTGGAGAAATTATAGACATTGTGTAACACCCCGCCATTTTATGCCCATAATATTGTCCGCTCTGCCATCAAGGCTCACGCATTTGTTTTTGGTCGAGCTTCCCAGGGGGTCACCCATCCTGGAATTGCTCTGGCCCAAACACGCTTAACTGTGGAGCTTCTAACACCCCGCCTTTTCATTACCGCGATATTGTCCACTCTGCCAACAAGGCTCACAGATTTACTTTTGGTTGAGCTTCCCAGGGGGTCACCCATCCTGGAATTACTCTAGCCTAAGCACGCTTAACTACAGAGTTTCAAAGCTCTGCAGTGCCTGTAGCCACCATAACGCGTCGTATCATTAAAGGCTAAAGGTTTAGTCATATACCCAACATCACTCTTGTGCACGGGGGATGTGGGATTTGCCTAAGGTGTCACAAACACCCCCACTTGGGACTCAATGTCCTCGTTGAGGTTTGCCCCACCATCCCAAACGTCACAAGAGTGACTCTGATACCACTTGTAACACCCCGCCTTTTTATGACCGCGATATTGTCCGCTCTGCCAGCAATGCTCACGGATTTACTTTTGGTTGAGTTTCCCAGGGGGTCACCCATCCTGGAATTACTCTGGTCTAAGCACGCTTAACTACAGAGTTTCAAAGCTCTGCAGTGCCTGTAGCCACCAAAACGCGTAGTGTTATGAAAGATTAACACTGTGTTCCCGAGATTTTTTATCTGAAGAAATGGAAGGAAAGGAAAAGAAGTAGGAAGAAAATAAAAAGAAGAACGTGTTCCTGAGTTTTTAAGGGGAGAGAAGAGAAAAGAACTGGAAAGAAAATTTGTTCCATTTTTCTCTCTTAATTTTCCTTCCAAAATTGAGAAGATTTGGAAAGAAAATATATTTTGTACATTTTTTTAAAATTAATCTCAAAATTATCTTTAACCAAATATATATCTTTTATATACATGTTTATCTTTTTTCATCTTTACTCGATACAACCGAGTCGAATCGAATTGCTAAATTCCTCATATTTCGTTTTTTTTTTTTACAAAAGTGTAAAATTTTAAACAATTTATCATATACTTGTTTTTCGTTAATTAATTCGTGTTTTATGTAATGCTCGTTTGATCTTGATGAATTTTTTTAATTTATTTATATAGAATTGCTTTAGTTGTGTTTATAAAGTTCATCACTTGTTTTTCGTTAATTAATTTGTGTATTATGTAATGCTCGTTCGACGTTGATGAGTTTTTATAATGTTTATATCAAACTTTTATTTTGATTTTTCTTTACTTTTTTTTTTTTTTCAAATACTTTCACTCGGGAACGCGTTTTTGAAAAAATATTCTCCTTTCTTCTCTCTTCTTTTCTGTTAAATAATTTTTTTCACTTCTCTTCTTTCCTCACTAAACTCTGGAACAGAGTGTAAAGGTTTACTCATATACCCAACATCACTTTTGTGCACGGGGATGTGGGATTTGCCCAAGGTGTCACACATTGTTATAAATTTTTATAGTGCGAATGTTATAGTCGGAAGCCAAGTTGAATAAAAAACTATTAGACATTATATATATCATTGATTTTTAACGGATAGATGTTGTTTTGAACATGAAACAAGTTTTTCCCCAATATAACACGTTTCAAACTAGAAACTATTATACGCTACACATTAATAACTATTTTTTATATATTAGACGCAAAAAAAGTTAGACTCGCGAATTAAATAACTTAACTCGGGAAAATTTATGTAATACAAAATTTATTAGAGTTAATTACATAAATTTTCTCTAAAGTTTACCCAAATTATGAATTTCGTCTTTAAGTTTAAAAAATTACATAAATCTTCTATTTTTATAAACTAATTAAACTAATTACATTTTTTGTTCCTAAAATTCTTTATATGACCCGAATGAACGATCTATAAACTCTTTACTCTATAAAAAAATTTAGAGTCCAAAATTTCAAACAAAAAATTCTATACTTAACTTTTTTATCGCAACTATATCGCACGAATTTTATACTATATTAAAATTGGCAAAACAATAGAGTTTGAAAAATCAAACGGTAGACGAACATTCTTACAAAGTTGAGATAGATGAAAGAGCACGTCCGACTCATTTTCATGGTACTCGAAATACACGATAACACATAAAATTAAGTTTATTTCTCTAACACCGTTTTTATATATAAATCGGAGTAAATTTTACGTGTAATGTATAATGTTTTTTTTTTTTTTTTAAATCGTACATATTGGAACAGATTATAGTAAAGAAGTATAGTAGTAATAGTATAAAGCAAAATGGGGAGAAACAAATTGGGCATTGTCGTGGATAGCACGAACCCAAAATGCGCGTGGGGAGATGTGTACATTTTGACAAAATTAAGATGGCAGATCTGACAGGTATGCCACCAGAACAGGGTTGCAACTACCGTCCGATCTGGATGGAACCCCACCCCCCAATATCCATGGACTTATTCGTATGTTGTTACCTGTTTTTTTTTTCAAACACATATTTGTTACTAATGTTTTTTTAATGGTTTTTTCTAACTTGTGCCTAAGGACATATGTTAACATCATTTTTAAATATTAAAAGTACAATCAAAAGTATCAAAAGTTAAGAAATCAATAAAAAAATGGTATTTTTTGATAATTTTGATTGTACTTTTAATATTTAAAAATGGTGTTAACATGTGCCCCTAGGGCACATGTTAGAAAAACCCTTTTTGAATAAGCTAATCCTATCAAAGTTGGAATTTGCTAAAAATAGTTGAGGAGCTATATACTTACGGGTTTTTGTTTCGGCTTACTTAATTGGCTTATAAAATTATATAATTTTAAACAAATTTATAAGTTTAAATTTTTGGCTTATAAATTAACTTAATAAGCTAATAAGACCCAAAAAATAAGGTTATAAGTTTATCAAAAATTATATAAATTTATAAATCCGTTATATAAATCGAAACAAACAGCCCCTTAATACGATCGTTTTGCTAACCTTAGCTCTAAAAGTTGTAGTTAAGAGGTAAAAGTTTAAGCTTAAAAATTGTTAAAAAATCACGAACCATACATGAGTTTGTGTTTTATTATTTGTATTTAATAGTAAAAACGGTTATTAACCGCTTTTATTCATAGCTTCAGAGATTATATTTAGCGGTTTTCTGTTTTAAAATATTGTATATTTTAAACAATATCTTCATTTGAGATGAAAAGATTTATGAATTTAATAAAAATAATTATTTAATACACATATGAAAATATGAATAATAATTACGAAGTTGTGGTTATCAAAACATATCCAAAAATTTATAAAATTATGTTTAAAAAATTAGATGAAAATGTGATTATGAAAGCTTTAAATAAGTACGTGAGTGATAAATTTCTTCGAAGGTATATAATTAAAAACCAATTAATGTTAACTGTTTTCTTTATTTTATTTTAAAAGTATATTGTTGTTACAACATCAATTTGGTCCCAAATTTTATTAAATATTCAAAAGGACGTATAGTTAAGTCTATTTAATATGACGTAATAAATAAGATTTTGCTAATTAATCGTAGTTATTAGGACTTTGGTTAACATATGTACTTACATTTTCTAAAATAGAAATAGTTTTGAAACTTTGATCATCAAATATCAATCACCTAAAGGTCACTAACCACCTTAAGGTGGTTAATTATGCCTAATATTTTGTACTTTAATGACACGTTTTACCTAATATTAATTTCAAAGAAGACTAGAAATTGGTTTATTAATTTGCTAATTAATGAAAATAAAATACAATATGATGTATCCATAAACCATATAAACAGTAAACAGGGATGAAGCTAGGACGAGGATAAAATATGTAGGTGTCTTCGATTATAATTTTGTCAGGTAAAAGTAGTTAAATTTATGTTATATTTAATATTTTACTCTCTCCCTTCAAAAAAAAATATTTATCTTTTTGTTTATACTTGTTCTAAAGTATTGTCTTATTTATAATTATTGATTATTGATTGTTAAAATATAGAGATTTCCTATTTTGTCATACAATATTTTTAATTTTTCAAACTTTAAAGGTAACTAATCTTTTTAATGTAGGGGTATAATTGGTAATCTAATGAAAAAAAAATACGTCATTAACTACAACTATCTTATCTACACCGTTTTCAGACACTTTTTCTAGACGGATGTAGTATCATTATAAAAATCAATCCATATAATTTTAACCCCCTACATTGACCTCACACAAATCTTGCTCTCACGCAAAAACAATTCTTAATTTTGTCCCTGCATATGAACCTTAATAATCGCTAAATGGCCTAAACATAACCAAATAATCGCTAAATGGGCCAAAACGTGAGAATCCGAGTCGACTAGTTGCATATTTTTAAAAATTTCGGATTAGCTAGGATTGTCTCTATTATAGCCCTATAGACGGGTACCTGCGAAACCAAATCATGATTTTCCTTATAGTTTCCTAGTTGAGGTTACACGCACTTCTGGCAACTAACCCGCAAGAGCAGATAATATTTTTGAGGTCCGGGCAGCTTCCTAGACCGACATGTGAAAGACTCATTATCCAAATATTTTTGGTTCAATTATAATCATCTTCATACTAGAAGTTGCTTAATATATATCAAGACCTTTTAGTGTTTGTGATTGCATACTAACCATAATCTTAAATCCATAATCTTAAATCTAACAAAACAAATAATCAAACTCTAGCAAAATGCAATGTAGGTTATACTATTTATAGGTTAACAACCATATAGTTGTTTGGATTGATAATGTAAAAAAACGTCATCAATTCAAATCACATTGTAATAACAAACACCCCTTTCGATTGTAACTTTTAGGTTCTGTCGTTGATGTCGTAATTTCAAGATCAGTCATTTGTATTGTAATATTAGTGTCATTTCGTTGATGCTATCATGTTAGTATCGATGTAACATCTAACATCTTACTAGATTTTTCTTATTTATATAAAAAGTGACAAACAAACAAATAATAAACACCCCTTTGATAAAAAGTGATACAAAAAATAAACAACTTGAAATAATGGACATGAACTAGTAAAGGGACTAAACAAACAAACAATAAAAAATCCCAAGGGTTAGTAAAAAAAAGGTGGGGTATCATGAGTTTCATTATACCCTATATTCTTCTCGGGATTGGTGGTAAAAAGACCTCCATTCTCCTATAAATACTCACGTTTTCTTCTCTTCTTTAGCCTGCAACTCTTCTCTCTCTATATATTGTGTTTCTTATCAAGAACCCTAATTAGGGTTTCCATTATAAAATGGTTCTCTTTCTATTTTTCCACGGCTTTCTTGAACTGCATAGGTCTTGATCTATTAGATCTCTATGTTTTTATATGTAATCTTTGCGGTTCAATAAAGCTGTGGGAAGATAGACTGAGGATCAAAATCACAACGGAAGAAGCGAAACTTATATTAGTTTTTGAATTTTTATTTAATATTTTTCTAGATCTTAATTTTATAGTGATTAACTGGCAAAAGTTTGGGATTCTTTAAGTTTTATTTTATAATTTTTTGTTTTTTGTGATTTATATTTTCTATTTTGAATTCTTGAAAATTTGATTTTTACTTGAATTCCTCTTTGTAGTTCACAAATATTCTTTTAATTTTGATTTATTTCAACTGCAGGTGGAATTTAAGAGAATTGAATTATCATTATTCATGGCCAAAGGTTTATTTAGTATTTGTATTCTTCTTTTTTAGACATTTATTCATAAGTAATTATAGATATAGATAGATATATAGATTGTAGTTGTGAATTTATGGGATTTATGGAATTCTTGAATTGTTAGTTCTTTGGTGATTTTCTTCCATTATTAGTTGCTATTGAAGCAATTAGACTAATTAAGGAATTTTATTAGTGTTTTCATATCATGTTTGAAATTTTATTACTTTGTTATATTTGTACATTGTTATATAATGTGTGCATCAAATGATGGTTAAATGGTTACGGGTTTTATCGCTTCTTGAAGTTAATATCAGAAAGATTTCGAAGATAACCTTTTTCGAGAACATCGAAAGTGTTGATGTCTTGTTACTATTGATGAATCTAATAGAAGTTTTTTGATGAAGACAATTCGTATTGTGATATATCTTGATAGCTTTGTGGTTTTCTGATGTTCATCCATTGTGGTAATTAAGGTTTTATTTCTATAGAACCTATCTGAATTTCATCTCTTTTGTTTCTATTTTCTTATAAATTGTTCTTTTCCCTTAGCAAGAAAGATAATGCCGTCCTCAGTTGCCAAAGTGACAATTTGAAATTGGATAAAACTCTCCCCAAAGATGGGAATGAGACATTTACCGACTCAAAGAGCCATTATCGAAAAAGAAAGATAATGCCAAAAGAGAAAAACTAATCAAGTTAATTGTATTATTATTTGTACATTTGGAAATGAAATATTGAAAATTAAATGATAATTAATATGGAAATGTAAAATTGAAGAAATTATTTCAATGAAAATGGCTACAAAACTAGTTTAAATGAATTGGGTACCAATCTATATCTATATATCGTATATATATGGACCACAGGAATGTTAATTACTTAATTTCCCTTTCTCATAAGGAACCCCTCCCTACCAACTTAGCTCACACAAAACTTTAAGGTCATTCATGTGAATTAGGTGAAACATGTGATTGGAGGGCTTGTTTCTAATAATATTTATGTAAATTTATGCCTTTTGTACATTTTTTCTAATAGAAATAATAGCTAGCTAACAAGTAACAATTTTCCTTGAATTTTTTCAAGTTTATAAGTTGTATCGTTAGTATACTATGTGACCTTTAAGCACTTGGTGACGGAATTAAGGAGCAAAAACTATGTCCTCTTGTGAAAGAATTTCCGAAAGATCCTTTCAGATATTATATATTGATGTTCAATGAGGGTTTGTGCTTTGATCAAGCTCGAAAGTGTGCTCATTGACTATGTTAGACGTGACGTGAGTACATTGAGCCATTAAATTCTCTGGCATGCCTTTAATATAGTTGGATATGGGACCAAAACATATTTATACGTGTCGGTACTAAACACGAATTATAAATACTGTCTTTGGAAGTGACGCGATTCATTTTGGTCTAGTTTACATTGTATAGCCTAGTTTGTATACATATTTGCATAATGGAAGGTATCTTACTAGGGTGATTAATATGAAACAATCTCATTATTATTTTCATCTTTCTTATACTAAGTAGACTACTGGTAAACATAATGTTTCAAACAAACCCTCAATGCTTGGTATTCTTGCGCGCATTTGCCAATATGGTCACATGCAATCTTGGTTACCTTCCAATGGCACCATGGTTTCGAATCCAACCTTATATTGTAGCCGTGTAGTGCATTAAAACAATTTTACATTTACACGTCTTGATATTACATACAGTCCAACCAGTTTGTCGTTATATGCATGATCCCTGTCAATCACATCAACAATCCATCCAAATGTATTCTTCGCGATAATCAGGGTACTCTTACACATAGATCCACTTACATCCAGTTTGTTGATCGTTTGTCCTCTAATACTAATGTTAATCGGAAATGGTGTTAACATATTTGTCGGTCCATATTGTGTTATAAGTCTTTCTCAGTGGCAATTTTGTAGGTCATTAAAAGCGTAACATATTGTCTAACGTTCTAGTGTTAAGGGTGAATATTAGGTGGTCGTCGATGTTATTGTTGAAGCATCTTGGTTGGTAAACTCTTTCTTGAGTTGCATTCCCCTCAACTCTCATCGTTGTAGATATAATTACTAAAAGATTATCCTTACTACTCTTTTACCGTTTTGAAACTTTACGAACATATACATAAGTCCGCCTGCTCCAACTATCGGATGTATATTAATTTGGAACGTTGTATACATAGTTTATGTTTGGTTTACTTACACACGTTATACGTTCGTAATGCATTTAGCCCTAACGAGTTTCTCACTTATCAAGAGCTAGAAGGTAAAAATCCTATTGAATACAAATTTGTTGAATTATTGCTATCATCATGATATCTACATTAGTGTGACTATTAGATTTGCAATAATGTTGTTAGATTAAATATAAACATACAACATAAACTTTAGGTGTCAATCACTTTCACTTTGGTAAACTTTAGTCCTAAAGATACTTTATTTTATAATTTCCAATAACATTATTGGATCTAATGTTATATTTATCATTTTAGAAGAGAAAGGTAATAAATTGATTGGCCTAAAATTTAGAATTAACATAATAATCACCTATCAATTACACTTTACAAAAATAATTATCTGATTCGCGACGAATTTCTCGTGACACTTTATTGTCGCGAGAAATACATAAAACAAAATCAGACCAATAAAAATCAGAAATTTTTATTGTCTTAGCGAAAATGAATATTAACGCGAGAAATGAATAGTGTCGCGACAACGTGTCGAAATTTTATTGGTCTGATTATATGTGTACTTTTGCGACGAAAAAAATGTCACAAGAAATTTATCGCGAATCAGATGATTATTTTTATAAAATGTATGTGATAGGTGATTATTTTGGTAATTTGCTTTTGAATCTATGATTAAGAACACTTTATGGGGTAGTCATTATTTAAATATAAGGCTAGAAAAAGTTAAGATTAGACAGCATGTTTTTGCTGTTCATTATTAAAAAGTTTTTAGTTTTATTTTATTTTAAAAGCAAATCAAATTAAGTAAATTACTATACATCCACCATGTACTAAAATATTATATAAAAAAAAAAAAGTTTACTCGTAGCAATCAAAGATCTCGATATTGATATAGTGGTACTATTGCCTCCATAACACTCCTTTCATCACACTTTTACTGTTAACGAACAAAATATTTACTAATTAGCGAGAAGTTAGAATTACAATACACCAGAATAAAAACAGAATAAAAACTTACCGATAACTGTAACCCACCCCTTAAGGATATCACACCAAGACACCTTTCACACACCTACAAGAAGCCAAAAGACAAAGGCACCAAACAACAAATGGAAATAACAACCCGAAAAGAGCTAAACTAGACTTTTTAAGTTCCTATAAATCTAGGAACTCGACAAGGCAGTGAGGCACCATCAACATACGGATACCATGCTAGTTAGTTTAGTAAACAAACTTTTGAATTATCATATATCACACGAACCATTTATGATTTTTCCTCCATAGATTTTATATACTATCCCTCCAATTATAAAGAGTCTTTAAGAAGTAGAAGAAATGTATAACAATATTCAAAGGCAATTTACTATAAGAATTCTTCATATCACTTTAAAATAAATAAAACAATATCATGTCAAGTTTACTCTACTCAAATTCTTTGTTTCCTAATATATAGAATATGAGCATTTTTCTAAGGGTGAATATGAATCTGTTTTGTTTGGTTATTGACCAAAACCACGCCTATAATCGAACTTTTGATTAATGAAAAATCATAACCATTCATTTTTGGTAAATTGGTTCCGATTAGTTGGTTATGTGGTATATTATGGGTCGGTTATTGGTTGATGATTGATTAATAACTTTAATCATTATATGATAAAGTTAGGAGCTAGAAACATTATCAGAAAAATTATTCTAATAGCTATTTTTGTATGGGCTTTCCTAGAAATATAAAAAAATATAACAGAAGCCAGAAATCACATCGCATAGATGAAATGGAACAATAAATGAAGAAAACCTGAACGAAAAAAACAAAAATGTTTGAAAATGAATTGAAATACCATGTGAACTGTCTTGAACAAAACATAATGCCATGGAGACGGTTAATTTTAGTGAATTTTGTCAATCCCATGACCATTTTATCAATAAACATACAAAAGATGTTGCTACTTGGTTTCATAACTAACAACATATATTATTAAATTAAATAAATAATATACAATATGACTTTTATTACATTTTCGCTCACATAATGTAGCATATATTCGTTACCATGTTAAATGAAAAAATAACAATAAGTAAACATCTTTTGATTATAAAACTTACCCATGTTAAATTAATTTAAATATTAATTAATAAAAAATTTCTTGTTAAAATATTGCCGGTTTAAATTTTTATACATACCCATAACCGAACCGATTTGATTAAGTTAAATCGATTATTTTTATTATTTCGGTTACAATTTTATTAAACCGGTTTTTATTCACACCTATAATTTAATTAAAGGAGTGGGGAAATTAATTATATGGACCCAAAATAATTCAATATTTTTTTAACAATGCTAAATAATAACTCTTTATTAAATTCTTCTTTATTTCCATTTTATAAAATCAAAATATTTTTTGACTTTTAGTATTGAATTATTATTGACACATTTTAGAGGTAGTAAAAGGGACCATAAATGGTGAGCATAATGGGTAATTTAAATATTTGATCAAGGTAGTAAGGTGAGGTGATGGGCTGGCTACATGACCCATTAACATTTTAAATTTTGTATTTCTTTATTATTTTAAAAGACATAAAATAAAGATGAAAAAATAAAATGTCTAAACTCTTTATGCATTTTCCTAAATTCTTTTTTTTTAACTTATGATTAATCGGTTTTGTCTAAATATATTTCCTTCCTCTTTTTATTTCTATCTCCTTAATTATAAGATTCTAACACACGTAAAACTAATAGAATGAATGAGAAAAAAGAATTATTTGATAACGTATTTTATTTCTATATAGTTTTGAAACGTTAAATAAAAAGATGAAAACTAATAATTCATAATATAATGTTATATGAGTTAGTTCATCAAGATAAAGATTATGAATTAAAATGTCGTAGAAATATACAGTCTTTTAAAGAAAATTACAAAAAAAGTAACAATTCACATTTCTAAATTTTCTTTCTTAAGCCAAGTTATTATTATTTAAATTTCTTTCTTGAGGTTTGCCTCAATGATTATCACCTGTCATCTTTGTATAGGAGGTCACGCGTTCGAAACCTAGTACTGGGGTGGGTGACCTTCCAAAAAGATTTTCTACCAATGCTCGTGGCTCTTTCAGCGGTGGTGTTTTAACGGGACCAAAACTTCGTACAAACTGGGTCGATCGATCACAGAAGTAACACGGATTTGAAAGGGTCCGCCAAAAAACCATCGTCGTTGGGATTTAAATTGTTGCTTTGAATTCAAGAAAATAAAGCAAGATTTCAAGAAAGTTGTAATTACAATGGTCAATATCACCTTCCCAATACTAATACTCAAAAGTAACATATTACCGCATCCCAATGAACATTTCCAAATGGCTCAAACTTCCCACCACAAAAATCATCTATTTTCCAAGTATGGTCACTACATATACCGCCAGGTTAGAAGCAATTTAGATGTCACCCGAATATCATTTGGACTTTGGTTATATCGATTTCGATAATAACTTCGTTGAAAAATTATAAAACTTGTCATTGAATGAATATCATATTTTACACTCGCCTTTTCTTCTCTAAATCTAACACAAGCTCGTCACCAGTCCAAGACAATCACACATCTCGCACACCCTAAACGATCACTTTGCCATAACTTTTACAGTCTTGCAAAAGTTTTACGATAAAACAAATCGTTTAACCAACTTTTTTGAGACATAACGACATGCATTTCCCATATGATATTGAAAGTGATAAAACCTTTTGTTATACATTGCATTTAATTTACACTTTAAATCTAATCATGATTGTCTCTAGATTATTCAATGACTAAGAAATATCACCTAACCTCACTAGCATACATTAGAAACAATGAATGGCATAAATTGACTCATTAAACATGTTACAAACAATCATTGCTCAATAAAGAAAAACAATCATGAATATATTATACAACAAGTTGTATACATTTATAAGATCAATCATCTAGAGAACTATAGAACTATGGAGCATTGTATTTAGGGGCGGAGCTAGGAAACTTTTCGAGTGGGTTCAAGATTAGAATTTGGTTATATTTGTATGTAAAACGAGCGGATTCATATGTCAAATAAGATTGAACTTATATTAAAAATACATAAAAATTCTAAAACATTTTCAATTCAATGGGTTCGGTTATACCTGCTCGGCTCAATGTAGCTCCGCCCCCTGATTGTATGCGGTTGTCCTCGTTAAATAAGATCAAACTAACATATTTACTTGGGAAGATAAAGTTGTTACATAAAATATAATAAATATTGATTTAATCTTGAGATGATGAGATGTTGAAGTAAATAGGTATCCTATGTTTACATCTAAATCTCAACACCCTAGTTTCGGTCAATACATTTGGATCCCAATCTAATTTTTTGATAAAAAGGTTGAAGATGTATATCAACCATTTGTAACACATCGACACTCAAACTCGGTATGTTTTGCAACAAGTATTTTTGCATGCTTTAGGAATTGAACCTTTTCGTTGAGAATAGAAAAAGTTTTGATTGGTTATTTTGTAAAAAAATAATAAAAAATTTCGTAAGGTTCTGAAATAAAAAGCTATTAAAATTGGCTTTTAGAAAGAAAAAAAAAACAAAAAAAACTTTGATCCCAACGTGTGGCATGAGTTCCAGCTACTTGTGCCAAATATACCTATAGTCTCAACAAATATCTTTTAATTTCAACTTATACTCTTGATAAAAATTGTTACCAACTCACAAGTCAAAGCTTATAACTCTTTTTATTTGTCTATATGTGGCGGGTTGTTATTAAGAAACCGAGATTTAAAGAACAAGACCAAATTACTCGAAAATTTATTATAATTTAAAGATACACGATAAATCAAATATCATAGAGAACCAGTCTATTAGGGTTCGGGAGTACTATAGGTAGCATGTGGTAACATACCGAAGATGAGTGAAACGACACAATTCCACTCTTTATAATACCGTCCATGACGAAACACACACTGTAACTGTTGGAGCATTATTGTCTGTATTTGTATTCATTTGAACGTGTCGTAGAGTTAGCATGTAATTAGATCGAGTTGTAAAGTCCAAACGCATTCACGAACAAGTTACATTCAAGTAACTAAGTTACATTCACGTAACTCTTGAGTTACGTGCACGTAACTAGTAAGTTTCGTGCACGTAACTCTCTTCCAAGAGTTACGTGAACGTAATTGTTCTAGGGTTTCGGGTCTAGTATAAATAGCTAGCTCAGAATCATTAATGTGTGTTGTTGAACCTTGTCAGAGCATTCATTACAGAAAGAGTACGTGAGCTAGGGTTTGTGAGCGTAATTCTTTGTCTTTGAGTGTTAAAGTCTTGTAATCAATTGTAAAGATACTATTCGTGTTTGTTATCAATCACGTAAGCTTAATAGTATTAATCTTTTGGTTATATCAGTTGTTCTTCACCGTTTTCATATACATTCTAGTTATTCCGCAATTAGATTGTTATAGGATTCAAAGGAGGTCCTAGATTAGGCGACCAACAAGTGGTATCAGAGCCTCTATACTTGCTATAGAGGTCTTTGAATCTGTTTGGTGAAGATTTGGGCTGATTTGGAAGAGATCTAGGTTTTGGAGTAATTTAGGCTATTTCGGGATTTTTAGATCTAGGCCGTTCTAGCCGGAGTTTGGAGTTGGGGTTCAGATATTACATCCATAGTAGTTAGTAGTTGATATCTGCAGAAGTTGGGCACCTAGTTTTGAGTATTTTCACGTTTACGGCGATTTTTGTGAAGTTTTTGCTGCTGCACGAAATTGTCACGAAATTGTGGAAGTCTGCACGTAATTCGTTAATTACGCTCACGTAATTGAGTTTTACGTTCACGTAAGTCTGGAATTTATCACGAAATTGACCACGTAAGTTGCAAGTTACGTTCACGATATTCTCTATTACGTGCACGTAAGTCCTAATTTCGTGCACGTAATTGGTGTTCTGAAATCGTTCGTTTACTTGTTTTCAAGCCGTTACGCTGCCCGATTTTCGTTGGAAAGTTTAGGTAGGTGTTAGGTTAGATTTTTGGGTATCTGTTAGCTGAAGATCTTTGAAATTTGTGTGAAGTTAAGATGGCTCTAGCTACGAATGCTAATTTGTTCAACATGGAGGCAAGCCGTAACCCTCAACTTCCTCCGATGTACAACCCGAACCGGAGTGTCGAAGACTGGATGATGAGTTTTAGAACGTTTGTCGCGTGTACTGATCCGGGTATATGGGCTCCTATTCTCACGAAGTATGAAGCTCCCCATGACCTCAACACAGCCACCGGTATTAAAACCTATAGGGCTTCATCTACTTACACTGACGATGAGAAACTTCAATTTCTCAAAAATCAGAAAGCCTTGGGTACCATCCAGTTCTGTCTCACCGATGAGATGAGAGCTATCTTCCGAATGATCGATAATCCTCACGATCTTTGGAACGCCATCGCGAAGAGGTATGGAGGAACGGAGGAAATGAAAGAAGTTAAAGCGGATTTGTTGAGGCGACAATTTGATAACTTCAAATGCGGAGAGAATGAGACTCTTGATATGCTCATATCAAGATTTAGTCGTTTGATAAATGATCTTTCCGAATTAAAAGTTGAGTTCAGCAAGATCCAGACTAACTTAAGATTCTTGGATAGTCTCCCGGCACACTGGGAATTTCGTGTGCTTCTTCTGAAAGATAAACCGGAGTTGAGAGATTACACCTTTGAGGATCTCATTGACAAACTTCGTATAGCCAATCTGCAAATGCAAGAAAAGGCTTATGGTAACAATTCGTTTGCTGAGAAGGTACTAAGGGATAATGCGGGAGTTGCTTTCCTCTCGGATATCTCAACCAGAATACCTTCATCCTCCAGTTACTTACCTCCGACTCTCAACTTCCCGAATGCTCAAGATAGTCCTCAAGTATCGAGATCAGCCGATTCATTATGTCCCTCATGTTCTGCATGTAGAACTTGCTCTTCGAGACGGGAGATGAATACGGCTTTTGCGGCTCCCCTCCTAAAGCCACAATCTAGTTCCCAGAATGTAGAGCCTGATCGTCTACAATCATGCTTCGTAGCTGCATACAACGATTTGATCGATGGCAGGATTGCTTGCTCTTCTCTCAACGAGGAAGACTATGAGCAGGTTCATCCCGATGATTTGGATGAAATGGATATTAGATGGAATATGGCTATGCTGACGAAGCGGATTAAAGGGTTTCTAAATCGCACGGGAAAGAAGTTTGTTGGTGGCGATAGGAAAAGTGGGATGGGCTTTGATAAGTCGCGAGTTAAGTGTTTTAAATGCAATAATTACGGACACTTTGCTCGAGAATGTGGTCAACACTCTCGTGAAGACACTCGACATGACCATGGAGAGAGATATGGTCAACAAGGTCAAGCCTCCCATCAAGGAAGAAGCTATCAACAAGGAGGATATCAAGGTCCAGCATCGAGGAATCTCCGAATTCAAGATGCAGAAAAGGATGCAAGTGCACTCATAGCTGTGGATAACCGGGTAGACTGGAATGCCTATGAGGATATCGCTCCAAGGATGGATAACTTTGCACTAATGGCCTCTACTTCAGATGCTTCTTCTAAACCTGAGGTAGATTTCGATCCTTTCACTCCGGTTTGTACTAACTGCAGTGAGCTAGAGGCCAAGCTCACTGTATGGAGTACCTCTGCTAGAGAGTTAAGTGTCGAAGCTAATGATTTTAGATTAAGAAATGATGCCTTGTGTAAAGAAAACAGAATTTTGACTACTTTTAAGAAAGAAAAACAAGTTGAAATCTCTGATTTAAAAATTGTTATTACTCGACACATTTCGAAAATCCAAGAGTTCTCTGATGCTTATGCAGCTGAAAAATTAAATGTTGCCAAGAAACAGAGTGAAATTGATACTCTGCAGGCAAAGTTAGCTCCAATTGCAAACTCTAAAGAGATTTTGGCTCAGTTGATCGAATCTCAACGGACGAACTCTAAGGATAAGGGTGGACTGGGGTATTCTAGTATGCCCCCTCCAATGAATTTCACCCCTATCCCAGTAGATGGCTCGTCCGTAGAGATAACTCAATCTGCTTCTTTGACCTCTGAGGCTCCAAAAGCCGAAGAAACTGGTCCAGAAGTCAGTATCAGTAAAATTGAGTCTAAAGAGACCTTAGAAAGACCTGACCAAAACTCAAAAGACTTGACCGATTTGAAAGATGTCCATTTATCTAAATATCAAGAGAGTCTTTTCGAGAAAGTCATTCAGCGCCTGGAGAGCCGTCTTATTACTAAGATGGACAAGAAGTTTGAACAACTTCAGGTGCGAGAAGGTAAACGGATTGTTAAGCAATCCGATTCCAAGCAGGCCGAGTCAAAGTCCATAAAATCGAACTCAAAGGGTAAAGAAAAGGTTGAGGGACCAATTCTCACTATTCAAACCCCTATGTCTACGATTTTCACCAAGGGAGTGGCTTCTTCTTCTAAGCCTACAAATTTCCCTCCCAAGGTGTCCAGACCAACTACTTCTCGACCAACTCCACAGACCATGGCACCACCTCGTACTCCATACGTGGCTCCACCTCGTGTTCAACACGTGTCTAAAGTAGCAATTCAAAACGAGAAGATTCAAACTTCTCAATCTCATATGGACATATCAAATGATCCAAGAGTTTGCTACTACTGTAGAAACGAGGGCCACATTGCCAAGGTTTGTCCACGTTTGCAAGGATTAATCCTTAAACGTAAAGCATCCCCTAAGAAGGATCAACTAAACTCCAAAGTTGATATTTCTTCAGCCCAAGTCAAGACCGGCCCCAAAGAAATCTTGACTGGTATTGTTAAAGAAAAACAAAGGTCACCCAAACGTCAGAGTGACACATCTACCTCAACCAACTACAAGAAAAACACAAAATTGGTTGATGTGGTCATTCTCGACGTCAATGGACGACCCAAGTCTGTTAAGGCTTGGGTCCCCATTCAAAACTAATCCTCTTTTTTAATGTGCAGGGGCGATCTAAGCGACCGAGCGGCAAGAATATTTGGTGTGTCGATAGTGGTTGCTCCAGGCACATGACGGGGGATTGTCATCTATTGACCGATCACATTGAGGTTGATGGTGGCAATGTCCTGTTTGCGGGGGAGAAGGGTGGAAGAATAACGGGTCAAGGAAATATCTCCAACGGAGTAGTGACTTTTCAAAAGGTCAACTACGTTAAGGAGTTAAAGCATAATCTTCTCAGCGTTTCACAAGTTTGTGACGAGAAGTTCTCTACGCTGTTCACGAGCAAAGAGTGTTTGATTCTGCGAGAAGGTTTTGTAATTGACCCATCCTGGGTATTGATAAGAGCTCCGCGAATCAACGACATATACTATCTGGATATGTCTAAAGCTTCATCAAGCGAAGAACATTTGTGCTTGGTGTCTAAAGCCTCGGAGAAGGAGTCAATCATGTGGCATCGAAGAATGGCGCACATTAACTTTCGAAGGATGAACTATCTAGTGAAGCACGAGCTCGTTACTGGAGTTCCAAACATGAGCTTTGCTATGAATGACTCATGCGTGTCATGTGTAAAGGGGAAGCAACACAAGAAGTCTCATCCATCGAAGCTAGTGAACTCAGTCTCTGCTCCACTGGAGTTACTTCACATGGATCTCTTCGGTCCTGTAAGTGTAAAGAGCAAAGGCGGGAAATTATACTGTTTGGTAGTCACGGATGACTACTCGAGGTTCTCGTGGGTTTTCTTCCTAGCGAGGAAGGATGAAACGGCTGAACGACTAAAGTTTCTCCTTCTTCGACTAGAAACCCTCCTCGAGTTAAAGGTCAGGTCTATCCGAAGCGACAATGGCACGGAGTTCAAAAACAACAACATGGAGCTATTCTGTATTTCTAAGGGTATCTCTCACCAGTATAGCGCTCCACGAACTCCGCAACAAAATGGGGTTGCAGAAAGGAAGAATAGGACTCTCATCGAAGCTGCCCGTACAATGCTTTCGGACTCCAAACTGCCAGTATCATTCTGGGCCGAAGCAGTTAATACGGCATGCTATGTCCTCAATCGGGTTTCCTTGGTCAAACGTCATAACAAGACGAGCTACGAATTGATCAATAAAAGGAAGCCGAATCTGCAATTCCTCGAGCCATTCGGATGCCCTTGTGAGATTATGATCACCAAGGAAAGAATCTCCAAGTTTGGCGAGAAGACGCATCCTGGATATTTTCTTGGTTATTCGGCTGAATCTCCCAGTAAAAGGGTATTTGATAAGACGACGGGTACAATTGAAGAAGCGTATGAGGTGACTTGTTTCCGGTATACTCCACCTACACCGGGTGAAGGTCCGGCACACTTCTTCGATTATGATTCGTTGTTTCAGTCGTTCAACATTGATCCTCCTAGTGTCTCCTTTCCGGTTGCAAGAAATGAAGCGGTCGTGATGCAAGGGGGAGGAATTGGAATTGATGATACTTTCTTTGATCAATTTCACACTCAAAGTGAAGGTGCATCTCCGTCCACTTCATCTGGTCCGATACCGATTCAGGTCCTCATCGATCTTCCAGCTATTCAACAAGCTCCGGTTCGGCCAAATTCTCCAGACTTTGAAACTGCATCTGAAACTGCATCAGAAGCTGCATCAAAAGCTGCCTCAGATGATTCAGAGAGTGAAGACGATAATGATTTTCAAGATGCACCTGAGATTGAAGAAACTATTGAAGAGGGATCTAATGTCATCGAAAGCGCTCCTCACACTTCTACTGCTGGTGTCTCGAATCCAGCTCCTCCTTCTGATGAAATAGAAATTCCAGCTCCGGTGTTGGAAAATGTAATTAATCAGGAGGTTGTACAAGAAAATGAAGGTGATGAAGAAAGAAATGAAGCAGAGAATGTTATCACTCCGAGGAGATCTGTGAGAGAAAAGAAACGTCCAGTACACCTGGATGAATTCGTGGCTAGTCCTGCACTTCTGGAGGTCTTCGAAGCATGTTTTCTATCCCAAATAGATCCGAAGAACGTCATCATTGCACTAGATGATCCGTTCTGGGTAGAAGCAATGCAAGAAGAACTTCAACAGTTTCTGAAGTTACATGTGTGGGAAAGGGTCAAGGCTCCAAGGAGGGAAAAGATTTTGAAGACGAAGTGGGTATTCAAGATTAAGAAAGATGACAAAGGCGAGATTGTAAGGAATAAAGCCCGTTTAGTTGTTCAAGGTTTCGAACAAGTAGAAGGTCTAGACTACGATGAAGTCTACGCACCGGTTGCTCGTTTGGAATCAATTCGGTTGTTCCTTGCATTCGCTTCCCACATGCGTTTCAAGGTTTATCAACTTGACGTGAAGAGCGCGTTCCTTTATGGCGAGATACGTGAAGACATTTATGTCGCGCAGCCACCGGGCTTCGAGGATTACGAACATCCCGATCACGTTTACAAGCTCAACAAGGCCTTATATGGTCTTCACCAGGCCCCGAGAGCTTGGTATGGAACGCTCTCTGATTTCTTGACAAACAACGGGTTTGCAAGAGGTTCAGTTGATCAAACCCTGTTCACAAAGAAAAAGAATGAACACTTGCTGCTGGTCCAAATTTACGTCGACGACATCATCTTTGGGTCTACCGATGACTCAATGTGTAAAGAGTTCGAGAAGCTGATGACGTCAAGGTTCGAGATGAGTGCGATGGGGGAAATGAACTTCTTTTTGGGTTTGCAAGTTAAGCAGTCGAAGAAAGGAATTTATATCCACCAGACCAAGTATGTGCAAGACATTTTGACTCGTTTCGAGATGCTAGACTGTAGAACGGTTAGCACTCCTCTCGAGATCAATCACAAACTTGGTCCGGCTCTTCACGATGATGCTGTAGATCTGAAGCTGTATCGATCAATGATAGGCTCACTCATGTATCTTACAGCGTCTCGTCCGGATATCACCTTTGCCGTGTCTTTGTGCGCGCGCTATCAAGCTGCGCCTAAGGCATGTCACCTGAAGGCCGTGAAGAGGATTCTCTGTTATCTTAAGGGGAAACCAACTCTGGGTCTCTGGTATCCTTATGACGATCAAGACTTTGAGCTGACGGCGTATTCGGATTCGGATTATGGGGGATGCAATTCTGACATGAAGTCCACGACCGGTGGATGTCAGTTCCTTGGATCACGGTTAGTCTCGTGGCAGTGCAAGAAGCAAACCGCGGTATCCTTATCATCTGCGGAGGCTGAATACATTGCAGCGGGAAGTTGCTGTTCTCAGGTTCTCTGGATTCAGCATCAGCTACGTGATTACGGTTTGATTGTTTCTCGCACCCCCATTAACATAGATAATACAGCAGCGGTGTGCATCATACGCAATCCGGTGCAACATTCGAAAACGAAACATATAAGTATTCGTTTTCATTTCATACGGGATTGCTATGATAAGAACTTGATCACGTTGCTCCAAATCGCTAGCGAAGATCAAAAGGCCGATCTTTTGACTAAAGCTTTTCATAAGGGGCGATTTGAGGAACTGATCAAGTTAAACCGACTCATCACTTTAGAAATTGCTTGACACGAACCATTTTTTGTAAATATTTAACTCTTTTAAAAATTAAAAAAAAATTCAAAAAGATTTTTGGTTTAAGTTGTAGTTTAATATCTAAGTCCCTTAAAATTAAAAAATACAAAAAGATTTTAACTTTTCTTAGGTTTATAGCTTTTATTTTCAAGTTTACGGTTCTCGTGTTTTTTAAGTGATTCGCAGTGTCAGGAGGAACCATCTGAGCTTACATACGTGTTATGGATCAAGTTCTCCTGGAAAGACGGTTTCTAGATAATTCTTGACGATTGGAAGGCTCCGAGTGCTTAAACATGCTCGACTGATCAAATGCCTTCCCGTCAAGTGTAAAGGTTCTTTATCATGAGATAAAGTGTAAAGGTTTGAGTATTTTATCGTTTTTACCTCTTAAGTGAGTTTAAAGACTTCCTTCTCAACCGAGAAGGTAAGTTTTCTTACCTAATTTGGTAAGTTTAAAGCGTTTAGACTTCGCAACATATAACAGTTGCGAACTCGGACAAAAACCGTTTTGCTTAAATGCAAAACTCTTTTCAAAAGAGTCTAAAGTTTTGAAACTCATCGAGTCTAAAGTTAAATAATCTCGGATGAGTATAAAGTTTTTGAAACTCATTGAGTAAAAGATTAAATAATCTCAATTGAGTATAAAGCGTCCAAAATGATAAAAACCTAAATTTTTTGATCGTGACTTCGAAACTTTTCTTTTTAAGTTTTTAGGATTTGTATAGTTCCAAAAATAATAAAAATAAGAAAAACATAAAAAGAGGGGGAGAAAGTTTGTGAAAACCTTAGGAAATGATAGTACATCGCGGATTTTAAAATTTAGAATCATAAGTCTTTGTTCGATGTATTAGTAGGTACGGCCAATATCATATAAGCAATTTTCCGAACCTGTTTCTAATGGGTAACACGGTTAAGTTTGTTCATCTCAGTGATAAGCTGAAAACTTTCGGTGTACCTGGAATCTGTCACCATAGGATTATATATATATAAATAAGTATCTGAGAGTAATAGAAAAAGCGAGGAAAAGAAAAATTGAGAGAAAATCAAAAAATATATAATAAACCGTTTTTTCTAAAACTCAAAGAGTTTTTTTATTAATAACTCCTAAACACCTTGAGGCGCCCCTGGATTCTATAAGGTTGCGAAATCATAGTTTCCGTGCGGTTAGTATAAAGGTTGAGGAGTTAAGTAAAACTCGTATCCTTGAGGCGCTCCTGGATTCTATAAGGTTGCGAAATCATAGTTTCCTTGCAGTTAGTATAAAGGGGAGAGTAGAGTCAAATAAGAATTCCGTAACTCTTGATGCTAACTTGATAAACGGCAAAGACAGAGGGAGGAGTTCACGAGTCTATAAAGCTTTTAAGCTCAAAAATTAAAAAAAAAATATATAAATAAAAAAATAAAATAAAAAAAAAAAATAAAAAAAAAAAAAAACAAAAAGAAAGCAAAAGCTTCTCTATTTATGAAAAATGCACAAAGTGCTTAAAATCAATACTATAAGTATGCATTTTCAATACTTAGAGTAGTTAACTAAATAGGAATAAGGTGACGGGTTTCCTAAATAAATACTGGAGGTTTGATGACGCTTTGAGGGGAGTTCGGACTTAATTAAGTGTAAATATAAGTGGGATCCATATAAACAGTTGTAACATAAATAATCGGAAGATTTTTTATATGATATATATGTTGTATTTAAGAGGACAAATATACTAATAATCGGCTGATTCTTGTGATTCGACTTCTGCGATATGATCCTAAAAGCGAACTAATCCCTATCCAAAAAGATTTGCCCCTTTGTAGGTTGCTAAAGTAGTGTGAATAGCTTATAGTTAAAAACCACAAAAAGAGTTTCGGTCTTAGGTTAAGAAAACAAACAAAAATCAAAAATATTTTATTTCTGCGTTTATTTTCTTCGTTGTCACGTATCGCTTATGGTTAAAAAGGTTTTATCACGTGTTTCTGAAAAATGAGAGATTTTGTCAGTTTAAAGAACAAAAACACGTTTTTGGTTAGTTTTATCTTTGTAAGTCAGGTTTACAAAGTTAAGGATCGGATCTTGAAGAGTTTAGCACTTCTTGGAAGTCAAGGACTCGAAGCTGATATTCATGGAGCCGCGTTGCTTAATGATGAAGATTAGCTGTCTGAAAAGATTCGCAAGATAACGGTTGCAAACTTTACACCGTACAAGTCTCTATGAAGTTAAAGGAAACAACTCTCGATCTCTCTCTCGACACCAAAAGTTCAAGACAATTTTGAAGAATACAAGCTACATCCAAGGGGGAGTTTGTTGGAGCATTATTGTCTGTATTTGTATTCATTTGAACGTGTCGTAGAGTTAGCATGTAATTAGATCGAGTTGTAAAGTCCAAACGCATTCACGAACAAGTTACATTCAAGTAACTAAGTTACATTCACGTAACTCTTGAGTTACGTGCACGTAACTAGTAAGTTTCGTGCACGTAACTCTCTTCCAAGAGTTACGTGAACGTAATTGTTCTAGGGTTTCGGGTCTAGTATAAATAGCTAGCTCAGAATCATTAATGTGTGTTGTTGAACCTTGTCAGAGCATTCATTACAGAAAGAGTTACGTGAGCTAGGGTTTGTGAGCGTAATTCTTTGTCTTTGAGTGTTAAAGTCTTGTAATCAATTGTAAAGATACTATTCGTGTTTGTTATCAATCACGTAAGCTTAATAGTATTAATCTTTTGGTTATATCAGTTGTTCTTCACCGTTTTCATATACATTCTAGTTATTCCGCAATTAGATTGTTATAGGATTCAAAGGAGGTCCTAGATTAGGCGACCAACAGTAACTCAATTCCGCTCTTTATTATAAATTGTACATTAAACATACTACCATACTACTTATATAATTTAAACTATCATTATATTAATATCCTAGATACTAGATAGATAGACTGTAACCTTTGTTTATTTTTGTACTTGAAAATGTTATGGCTTTCCTTAATGAGGGTACTAGTATGAGAACCAAAGGTACCCTATGCACTTTCTCTATTAATTGAAAAAGCGCCAATCGTCAATGACACAGGCTCGCAATAGGCGCGAATATTGGTAATGAAACCCTCTACGCAAGGGTTTTCTAGTACCTTTTTGAATAGAAGGGTTTGAAATGATAAAAGATGTTTGAAATACGTTAGAAAATTGGTAATGAAACCCTCTACGCAAGGGTTTTCTCATACTTTTTTGAATAGAAGGGTTTGAAATGATAAAAGATGTTTGAAATACGTTAGAAAATTGGTAATGAAACCCTCTACGCAAGGGTTTTCTCATACCTTTTTGAATAGAAGGGTTTGAAATCTGCCTCTCATACCCATTGTTCAAACTCGTAGTGAAACCCATGAACAAACCAAACACCCAAGCTTACAATTTTACCTAAACGTCATTGACTTTTGAAGTAAACAATTTCGTTTAGGAGCAAACTGAACGGGTCACATTGTAAACTGTATCGTACATTGGTCCCCAAAAAAAATTAAATAATTATTACCGTACTACTACAGTTCATAAGCAGTTTACGATTTTATTTTCTACTGTAACAGCTTGTCCTACATTGATAGAATAGCGGACATCATGATTTTAAGTTGATTTTAAATAATACAGTTTTCGAAGGTTTATGCTCTCTGGTCAAAAGCGTAAAGAGAAAGAGAACTATAAAGGCAGAGACGAGAGAACTACAGAAGGGAGGACATTGGTCGTCGTTGATCATCCAAATGGAACTATGGTAAGAGACGAGAAGATATGCAAGTTAAGTGGAATTGAGGAGATTGTACAATTGGTTATTGATCGATGAGTAATTTTGCTACAAGACCACGGTTGTTAGGCCAAAAGCATAAATGTAATTAAGTAATTCACAACAACGCCAATGTGTTTGTCACTGTTTTGAACAGCATATATGATATAACCGCTACCTGCTTACCACCAGCCAACGGGTTCATTTTATGCACATAACCTCACCACCCGTAAGTAAATTTCACAAGTTTAGCCACTCGTCTACAAACATTTAAATCTTAACTAAACAAAGGTTTCCCAAAAATATGAGATAAACGAAAAGCACGAATCGCTTCTCAACCAATCACATGCACCATGTGAGCAAACTCTGTTTCTTTTAATGGAATAGTAACCATGGGCAATTTTTGGTCCCCTCTTTATTCGTCTCGAACACATATAAACAAAACAATAAAAGATAACTAATAATCACCACGTTACAACATACCACATTGATAACAACCATTCGAACTTCATATCGACCTTATTCTTTCGTCGCCTAGTACATTCTCATTCTCTACCACCAGAAGTTATGCCCACACGACACTAATAAATCAGTAAACGTCGACTGCAGCTGTTCTATCAATAATTTGGACAACAAGCTGACAATTGTTACAAAAGACACTGGACAATATGACTTTAGTTATCTGTCCACACGTCTTCAAAGTCACTACATAACAATGCAAGCTTTAATCATACTACCATTTCTAAAAGGGTCGATTGATCCAAGACATTCGGGGTATCAGTAAGGACCATGGACCTAATCGTAAAATTCAACAACAAAAAAGTACATAGTACACAATAGTTACATACTGTAACCGTATTCTTTCACTACAGTTGGTAGTTACCTAACATCAGCAGAGAGTAGATCTGCGTTTTTTTAACTGCAACCCTACAGGTATACGAGAAACACCTATCTTATACGAGAAGTTTGTACCAAAAGTTAAATAGCAACCAACTAACATCAATCGCACACAAAGATAGAACACAGATTTAAGTTACAAATATTTGAAGCCAATTGAGGTTTGAGATTCGTAGTGACTTTGTATTATAAGGACATACAAATAAGAATTTTTGTCATACAGTAGTCTGAACGGATGAAACGATCTTAGAAGCCTTGTAAGATTAGACTTCGTAGAAACATGAAATGAAATTCAAAAGTATTGAAATGTAATGGTGTATATCAGATTTTTCTACAACAAAATAAATAAGACAACATAGTGTGATCTCACCTCATGCGAGTGTCGTATTTTCATTTTAAAATTAAAATACATCAGGGTGGAAACGTCCTGGAATGGAGCTGCCTTGTTGGGCCTGCTTGAGGTGCATAGTTAGAGAGTAATTATTAACCTGCAAAAGAAGAAGAGAGTAGCTGTTAATCTATAGATAGTAGGAACATAAGAAGGGCGTTTTAAACTTAATTTCTGCGCAATTATTAGTTTTTAAATCTAATTTGAAAGACATTCAATTCCGTTTCAAGATGTCATTTTTTTCATTTCACAAGAATGACCTTTTTGGTCATTTTATTAGTATTAGTTTCTAGATAACTAGAATACAAGAAAGTTTAGGTTAAACCTAGAATTTGCAGATGGTGCTGATTGGTCTCGTGCTAAGATTTCTCTCTTTTTGGTCATTATTAATCCTATTTTGATTTATGATGATAAAAAAATTTAAATCATTGTAAAACCAGTTCGCAATTCTAATGGAACTGAGAGGTTATATTGTAACAAGCTATACAACTCCTTGTTTGATTTACGATGGTAAAAAGCACTTAAAATAATTGTAGTTGGACCTTCAGTTTTTAAAATAATTTTGGTGCAAAACTTTTGGGGGTTTTCTGAAATAGGTATGGAGTAAAATAAGGAAACTAGAAAACATATTCAAATAATTTCTTTGGGAAATTTTTTACTTGATAATAATAAGCCCACTTTTCTAGTTTATAACTGCGACTTTGAAAACATAAAATTGTTATTTTCAAAACTTTTCTATAATAAACAAAGATAGTGTTCTCCAACTTTTAACACTTTTTTACCCCATCACGGCCCACTACTCCCTCAATTGTATTTCACAACGCCCACCCACCAATTGCTGCCACCACCCTTGCCCATCACCACCGTCACCAGATTATCACCAGTTAATTGCATAATAGTTTCTTCAGTTGACAGAAAATTCAAAAGGAACATTTCATGTTGGGCCAGGATGATATAACGGAAGGACATACATGTTAACTGCATTGTGGCAATTTTGACCCTTATACTTCAGAATGGGTGGAGTCATGTTGCTTTTTATCTTAAACGGGTAAATGGTGGAAATTAAAAAAAAAAAAAAAACTAGCCAAGAGGAAAAAGTACCAAATAGGTCGGAAATGTAAGACAGTTGAAAGTAGTCTAAAGTCTACTTTTAATTCATTCAACCTTTATTCGAAAATTAAAATTATTATTGTAATAATATTGATTTTGATCAAATCTGTCGAATGAATTTATTATCTTTCATTTTATTAGATGGACGTAAAAGTATTTGTAGATTATCCAAAAGTAGCCCGTTTAGACCCGTAGCCCAACCCACCAATCTTGTCACTCTAATAATAACCAAATGCATATTACGTAGAGTTCTTTAAGGTTAATCAGCCTGACCTCAAGAGTTCTCAGCTGCTCCTGGTACTGAGACACCATCTGTTTGAGGTTATGCAACTCTTGTCCCCTATCTTCAAACTCTTTCTGTCGTTCATGCTGGATTGTAACTGCTCGTTTCAACAGGGAGTTTTCCTGAACTAAAGCTTGGAGTTGTTCCTTCATCATCAAATTTTCCTAAAAATAGAATGAAATGAAATTTTAGACATAATGACCCAAACGAAGTTGCTGGATACAGAGATGGAATTGGTACCTGCTGAATGCCACGTGCCTCTGTAGTAACACGTTCGCATATAGATTTCTCCAACAGCTCAAGTGCTCTAGAAGCACGGGTACGAGCATCATCGATATTAGAGGCACTCAACATTTCTCTCACAAAAAGGTCGACCCAATCTGCACCATTTACAGGTTGTTGTTGTTGAGGCGGAGTATTTTCAACAGTAACGGTCCCACCATTTGCCATCCCAATGGCCGTAACATCTATATTCACGGCAGCAAAATAGTTAACGAAAAATATTATCTAACTATAGCGAGAATACAGTTTAGAGGTTCTAAATCATAAAGTATGCACCTTGAGGTTGATCGTGATACTCTGATTCCTTTCCAACGGCAGATCCAGTATTATCAATAGAAGCCAAGCGAAGTTCAGTAAGACTTTTAATGGCGGTTTCTATGTCATCACCACATTGATTAAGGGTTCTTTCAAGATTCTAAAAAAATAAATTCGATTGTTAGTATCTGGTATAATTACATAAGATAAATAGTTCATAGATAAACTCCGTAACATATCCTCTGCAAAATCATAATTTCATGTGCTCATTAGAACTCATAATCTGATGTTATTCTATATTTCTATGTCTTCAATGAGCATTGACAATTTCAAAACATTCTTCTACTCTACACTGTACACTATTAGCAAAATACATTGGTGTAACGAACAGCAAAATATATAGCTTGCAGCTGGACCGGAATTCCAAAGAACTCTACACAAGTGGATTATAAGCCTCACATAGTTAGGGTGTACAATCATCTAATATAAATACGTTAGATATTCTACAACGAAGAAACTTATCTGCTCACTTGTGACTTATTAAGCAATTTTCAGGGTGTTTGGGAGTCTACATCCAAAGTTCAAACTGCTTATTCTGACTATTTATTAGTGAGAAAAGTTGCTTTTGAATTTACGATTTGAAGTTTCTAATTCCAAACTAGTTATTGCAAAACGAAATAAGTAAGTTATTATAATAAGCAATCTCACGTTCAAACCTAGGCACGACCCACCTACCTCGACATGTGAGTTACCTCTCTCCAGTTGGGCCTGGCACCGGACGAGGACGATGGGGCGCCTACTGGTGGCGTATATCATTATTTTATATAAACCAATCTCAAACACCCAAAGAGTCCCACTCGTGCATAGAAATGAAGTCTCTTTTACACAATCCCAAACACCCTCTCTAACCTCTTCTTCTTATTCTTAGTTTTCTTGCTAAACATTTCATAACGTTCAGACACGCATAAAACTATTATACTTATAGGGGAGATAATCTTAAATGCAGAGGCAGTTACTTTTAATGCACAATTTCCCGAAGCACTATACTTAGCAAAATCCAAATCATTATTATTATAAATTTTGATAAACATAGCCCACGGGCGCCTATGTTTAAAAACTTCTGACATACATAAAAAGTCGTACATTAATAATAACCGTCCCTACAATTTAAATAAATGTCGTCTATACTTCTTAAACATAGCCCACACGTCTATGTTTAAAAAGTACACACATTCATAAAAAGGTTTACATTAATAATAATGCTAGAATGTCTGAACATCTTAAACATAGCCCGGGGCATTTATTATATATTACTATCTAAACAAGTAAAATACAATCTAATCTAACTAAACAAATAAATACAAATTAAGTAACCTGCTTATCCATATCAGGAAACAAGTGAACAAGCCTATCGAGTGCGAAAAACCGGGCCGAAGACGAAGACGAAAAACAACGAATTCTTTTAGAAGCAGGTGGAGATACAGATGATCCAGAAGAAGTAGTAGTAGTATTATTATGATCTTCAAAAAAAGATGATCTTTTCCCACACACTACCGCAGACATGTTGTGTGTGCACCTTTTTTTTTAATTATTTCATTCAAATTCTAATCAATTTCAAAACCCCCAAAATAAAATTCAATTTTTTCAATTAGGGTTTCAATTTTCAAAAATTAGGGGTTTGAATCGTTGATTGTTTAATTGAATTTTTGTAATTTTGATTTTGAAAAAAAAAAACGAAATAAAAAAGTTTTGATTTTTGGATTTGATCGAATATGATCTAACTAACCCTAGTTTTTGATTTGGGGGTTTGGTGTTTGGGGTTAAAGTGACGGGGTGGTTATGGGAGATGGGTTTGAGAGGTGGTTTAATGAAGGACACGTGGGGGTTGGGTGACAGGAGTTATGAGACGGTTGTGTGTTTTATCTTTTATTTTCTTTACCTATAACAAGGCAACAACCATCGACTATATTTTTCCATAAATTCTGATATTGTTTTATTTTATGTTTTATTTGTGACATGCATTATTGTCCCGCGATAGCACGGACAAATATAAAGTTTGACTCGTAAATTTTTGTTTATTTAGATTTTAAGTTATTATGAGAATACAATGTCATACGTATAATAACATATATACGTTTACGTTTATACCTATGTTTTGATATTTTTATGAGGAGATTTTAGAATAACAATATGGTAAATCATAGTCTAAATTAAGCGATTTATAAGTAAATTAAACTTATGTTTTTTTTTATTTATGTTTTTTTTTATTTCACTGGAGATGTAAATGAAAAAGAAAATATAATTATTTATTGTAAGAAGGTGTAAAATAGAAATAGTCTTTGATGACATCATCAATCTGATCTAACGGCTGAAATCAAAGAAGATAACCCATCTAAGGACCTTACTTCGTCATGTGGTATTTAAGGCCCCTCTTTTATTATACTATAGTGTACGAGTAGAAATAACGAAATGTTATATTATACTTAGTATCATTTAAAAAAAATCATTATTTGGTATCACTAGTATTGGTTTTATTTGGATGTTTGTGTCATACCATAATGATCACTGCATTTTTGTACGGTATTTCAAACTAACAAAATTATTATAAAGAAACTCGAAACAAATGGTACATTATTGGTTTGGTTCCGAACTTTCGATATGATATTACGCTCGCCCTTATTACATCATCTTTCCTAATAGTTAACTCATATACTTTAGACTATAAACTTTGGATTTGCAGATTATAATGACATACTATGATTAAATTTTATATCTAAAAATCTAATATAAAAATTATTAAACCTCAAATTAAAAGTAAAAAGTATCATAATGAAATAGATTTAAGGATTTGAAATTTAAATTGGAATAAAATATTTTAAACGATACTAGAATAGTAATCGCGTGATGCATCGACGACGAAATCACATTTCATATATTTACAGTACGAACATACAATGATTTGACAAATAAATGTGTCGAATAACATCAAATATTCAAACTACTAGGGGTGTTCATAAAACGATTTGACCGTCAATTAACCGATTTACCCGAATCAAATTAACCGATTCTTTCACATAAACGAAGGTTCGATTATGAAATTTTAATTAACCGAATATTATGGTTCGATTATGGAAATACCTAATAAATGATCATATTAACCGAACCGACCCAAATGTTTTAATAATCAATATCTTTAATCTTTAATATACTATAAATGAGAGGTCAAAAATACCATATGGGAAAATAAGACCCGCTTGAATGAGTTTGATTTTATGATCAAGAACATGACGTCATATATCATAATTCTAATATCGTAATCTATATACATTATAAAGCATTTCGATATAAAATTTGAAATTTAATAATAATGTAATTATTAAATTACCCTTTTAATTAATCAATTATTATATAAATTAAAATTATAAATCTATAACACACTTATCATATATACTTAAAATTTTAAAGTAATTGAGTTTTCTTTTTTCATAAATTTAAAATAATCGAACACCCCTAGTAGTTTGGATTTAATTACATAGGTAGTCCCTATTGTTTTACAAAATTTCATCGTTCATCCCTATAACTTTTTTATTACACCGGTAATCCCTATAATTTGAATTTTGTTGCATGGATAATCCCTATTATTTGAATTTTGTTGCATGGATAATCCCTATTATGGATGGTCCGTTAACTTTTTGTTAGTTTTTCTTGTTTTCTTACATAAATCATCCTTATATGTTAAATCTAACAATCTTCATGTTAAATATATTTCTTCTCTCTCTTCTGGCAATTACTGTTGCAACATCCTCCACAACTACCAACCTCCCATCCTTTACAGCCAAGGAAAACAACATTGGTACCGCACCGAACTCGATTACACTCGCACGATTTAACGGATACAACAAAATCCCAAACAAAGCTTTCAAAGCGTCTTTAATCGATCTAGGATGAGAATTAGGATTTCTAATAATATCAATAAAATCATACAATATACATCAACAGTAAGTAAACTAAACACCGTATTGACGACGGACTAAGCCGTCGACGTAGAAGCCGGATTCTGAAGCGCGTGAGATAATGCGCTCGAGTAAATCGCGTATGGACATCAACGGTTCACGAGATGAGATCGAAATGTTTAGTAAAGTAGCAGTTGTGTTCTCCTAAGCGATCGTTGATGGAGAATAAAGATATCCGATAAATACGGAATCGTACCTGATTAAGCAATTAGGGTACCAATGGTGGTGAAGGGGATGGTTCCCGGCAGGGAAAGGATGAGGCAATAATGCAGTATAGAGTGTATGTAAGAAATCCACAATACAATCCGATTCATCAATCAATTCTACTGAATCACTGTTACCGTTCACTGATTCAATTGAATCTCAATTAAATGATCGAATTGTAGGAATTAAAGGAATGTGAGTTGATATGAATGAAATTGGTGGTATTTGTGGCGGTTTGTGAGTGTGGATTGCAGTGAATTCGAGAGAGAGAGAGAGAGAGAGAGAGAAAAAAAAAATGATTTAACATGAAATATGTTACAATTTAACATTTAATGATGATTTATGTAAGAAAATAGGACAAACTAACAAAAAGTTAATGGTCCATCCATAATAGGGATTATCCATGCAACAAAATTCAAACAATAGGGATCATCGGTGTAATAAAAAAGTTATAGGGATGGACGATGAAATTTCGTGAAACCATATGGACTACCTATGTAATTAACTCTTCTATATATTATCATTATTATTTGAGTTAATTACATAATTGGTCCCTGTGTTTGTTCCAAAACAACGGGTCCAGTCCCTGGGTCACAATTCGTTCGGGTCCAGTCCCTGGAGCCTATCTTTGGTTGCACGTTTGGTCCCTGCGTCTAACGACTGTTAATTTTTAACGTTAAATGGTGTCACATGCCAAACATGTGATGGGTAAAAAAGTAATTTTGCCTTTCTTTTCCCCCTTTATATACCTCCATCTTCTTCCTCACCTACCTTTTTCCTCACCTACCCATTTATACAGACTCCATTGAACCATTAGAAAGTAAATGAAATGGTACTCTGCTTTGTGCAACATAGGGGGAATAATCTTCGGTAGGAAAAGAAAAAAACTCAAGAGTAAGATATTTTGACGTTTGCTTTGTGCAACATAAATCAACAAAGCCGTCGTTTACAAATATCGTACTCTGCTTTCGATTTTGCTGCAATGATGCATCGAATAGTAGCTTCATAATTGCCGATGAGGCCTACTTAATTAACTGGCAAACCGAACAAAATTTCGATATCATAATTCTTAATCTCTGAGAATGAAGTTACATATTTAGAATAAAAAAGATATAAAAGATTAATCCCAGGCGCTGGGTGCATTAGCCCCACCATATCCTCCACCACCATAGCCGCCATATCCAGCACCACCACCGACACCACCTCCGCCCCCATAGTAATCCATGCCGCCACCCATACCCCTATTAAAGGAATTATCCTTTCTGAAGTCTCGCCCACCAAAACGTCCTCCTGACCGCCTGTTTTTACCACCACCACCACCATAAGCCGCTCTACTAGTAAATGAAATGGTACTCTGCTTTTGGCGTTTGTGTATGAAGAAATGTGTATATATATTTACAGGAATAGTTTGATTTGTATCTATTTGATCAGATTAGGTTAATATTGATTCGCGTTGATTTTTGTGAGGTGAATCTGAGAATTAAGATCTGGAAATGGACTTTTTGATTTTATTTAAAGAAGAAGGAAGGTGTGATTATATATCTACATCTGTATTTTATTTAGATGAATTTCTAATGGTTCAATGGAGTCTGTATAAATGGGTAGGTGAGGAAAAAGGTAGGTGAGGAAGAAGATGGAGGTATATAAAGGGGGAAAAGAAAGGCAAAATTACTTTTTTACCCATCACATGTTTGGCATGTGACACCATTTAACGTTAAAAATTAACAGTCGTTAGACGCAGGGACCAAACGTGCAACCAAAGATAGGCTCCAGGGACTGGACCCGAACGAATTGTGACCCAGGGACTGGACCCGTTGTTTTAGAACAAACACAGGGACCAATTATATAATTAACTCTTATTATTTTCATTGTCATTATCAATACTATCAATAGTACTATGTGGGTCTCATTTTTTTTTTCCCAATTTTAATCTTTCAAGTTTGTATTTTTGAGTTTCCTACCACATCTTTAATATATTTTTGATTTGACCCTTAAACCTCTATCTATTTTTAAATTTAACCTTTAAATTAACTCAAAACGTTCGCTTAATTTTTTTGTACTGTTTATCCACGACGCGATACGCGGTTTAAATAATACCTTGTTGATAGTCAAAAATAGATTTTTTTCCAACTATATATTCTAATAATAGAGTAATTGAAATTTTAAAATAGAGTTAATTACATGGGTTGTCGCTATGGTTTACACTGGTCGTCCCTATAACTTTTTTATTACAACACTCTTCTCTAAGTTTGAATTTTGTTGCCTGGAGAGTCCCGATTTTGGATGTGACGTTAAGTAAGCCGTTGATCATCCTCACGTGGGTGACACGTGAGGGTATTTTCGTCCTTTTAATTTTCTCTCTCCCATTTTAATGTCCTCATCCCCAAAATTCTCAAAACCCCAGATTAATTTCCCCAAAATCCCCAAATACTTGCAAATCAACAAAATTCATAATTTCTTTGTTTCGAAAAGAAATTGATAGCCATTAACTGATTATGTACACATTGGTTCTGCGCTTGCTGGAATTCATTTCAGTAGACCCTTCACCGCTGTTGACCTCCGTCGTTGACCATCATCTATCCTTACTACCTTTAGCTATAGCCACCCTTGTCGTCGTACTTTCGCCGGAAGATCAAGAAGTCTTGGCGTATCTTTTATCAAGCTCAGCCGCCAGAAACAAACCCACCAAGATCTTCGGCGGTGGCGGTAACCATCCACCACAGTTTAACTGTAACTGTTTTAGATGTTACACAAGTTTCTAGGTTCGTTGGGATTCTTCACCAAACCAGAAAACGATTCATGAAATCATTGATGCTTATGAAGATGGATTGATTCGTAACAAGAAGACCGGAAAAAACAAGAAAGATAGAAAAAGCAAGGTTTTTTCTTCACCGAAAGTTGCTCAAGCGCCGCCGGTAGTTGATGCGAGTGTAGTACACGCGCCGTCGCAAGCTGAGGAAAAGAAGGATGAGTTTGAAGATGAAATGCGGTTGTTGGAATTCATTTCAGTAGACCTTTCTATGAAACAAAAACCACACTTTTATGATTAGATATTGTTAGATCTAGTCTATATAACCTACCTACTGCTACCCCTAGATGACCTACTGTTGTTAGATCCAACAACCTACTAGTTCTTGACAAACATTCCGTAAATTTGTAGCCTTTTTAGCTTAATAATTTGAACTTATAATTTTGAGAGAAATTATGAAATTATGAATTTGTGATGATTTGTAAGGATTTGGGGATTTTGGGGAATTAATTTGGGGTTTTCGGGATTTTTGGGGATGGGGACATTGAAATGGGAGAGAGAAAAAATAAAAGGACGAAAATACCCTCACGTGTCACCCACGTGAGGATGACTTAACGGCTCACTTAACGTCACATCCAAAATAGGGACTCTCCAAGCAACAAAATTCAAACTTAGGGACGAAAGGTAAAAGTTATAGGGACGACCGGTGCAAATAGTGCAAACCATAGGGACGACCTATGTAATTAAGTCTTTAAAATACCATAAATAATCATATACATTACTTTATACTTGAAGAAAATTTTACAAAGCTTTAAATATAGAATATAATTTTAGATTATGGTTGATAAGATTGAAACTTTATAGTGCAAATATAGATTAAAAGTGAGTGTTAGAGTATAACTTTGAGGTAAGAGCACGGGGTATGGCAACGTTGTCGCCTCGTTGTCAGCTCGTTATCGCACCCACAACGAGGGCCTCCCTCGTTATCACATCGAGGGGATGTTCCTTGTTGTGGGTCTCGTTCTCGTGGTTCGTTGTGTTGACAACGACCGGATTTTGTATTTTTTTTTTACTTTTTTATTTTGTAACGGTCGAATAAATAAATAAAAAACTTAAACTAACGGTCAAAAATTGACCCGTTATATATATATATATATATATATATATATATATATATATATATATATATATATATATATATATATATATATATATATATATATATATATATATATTTTAATTAAACACCATTTCACCTATAAATACATCCTCATTTTAACCAAAAAATCACACCATTTCTCAATCTCATTCTATCTCAATCTCAATCTCATACCATAATCTCAATCTTAAACATTTTTCAATCGTAAAAATGTCTTCATCGTCTTCAAACGCTCCTCAAACAAACACAAACACACATTCGACGCCACAATCACAAGCACAATCCGGTTTCGCAAACTACCGCAATCTATCAAATGCACTATTATCACTCCAAATACCAAATTTTAACCAACAACAATAACAAAATTTAAACACCTTTTTCTCGCAACAATCACAACCCCAACCCCAACCCCAACCCATGTTCAACCCCGATCAATTTTTTATGCATCAACAACTTTTGTTGCAACAACAGTCACAATTTTTACCCCAACAACAATCACAATTTACCCCAACAATCCCAATTTTTACCCCAACAATCACAATTTCTACCAAACAAACCACAATTTCCACCTACACAATCACAAAGCCAAGCTGAAGAAACCCAAGAAATTGTTCAAGAAACTGAAGACGTGGTACAAGAAACGCGACGACCCTCCACATCTAATCAAACAAAGAAAAATGTGTGTAAAAAGATGGCACGGTCGACGCCCGAGGAGGTACTTTTGGCGAAGATGTGGTGTCACATTTCTGAAAATTCCGACATCATCAACAACCAACCCGACGCAACATTTTGGAGACGAATTATGTTGGGTTACAACGAACAAGCTAAGGGGCAAGGATTTGTGGAGAGAAACAAGGAGTCCTTAACTTCGGAGGCTTTACGACTTCGGGCTAGCGGGTCCGACGATTCAAAGGTTCTAGAGGCGGCTCGTGAAATGTACTTTGACACGGAGGGTGGGTCTTTTAGGCAAACGACGGTGTGGGAAATTTGGAGAGAACATAGCAAATAGCAGGTTTTTACCAAAATAGAAACTACAATTACCACCGTCAACCTTGAAGACGTGGATAGTTCGTAGGATATTTTCGCGGATGATCATCAAGAACGACCTCGCGGAAAACAAACAGGAAGTAAAAGAAAATAATCATCCGACGCATCCGAAAAGGCACAATCATCTTCGTCGTCAGCGTTTTGTGGAGTAATCGCTGCACAGTTAAAGAAAATTACAAAAACAAAAAAACAAAATATCACCAAAACATAAAAAGAAACACTCCTAGTCCAAAAAGAGGCGGCTTATACAAGTGCCAGAAGAGACGATATGTTGTTTCTTCAACAAAGCACAGAGGGGTTGCCACAAGCACAAGCGGAGTGGACCGATGTCGAAAAAATAAAAATCCAACAAATATATAGGATGATTTAGCTTTTAGTTTTTTTTTTAGTTTTAATAATTTGTATTGTTTTTTAATTTAATAAAATCTTATATTTATCTTATTTAAATGTTTTTAAAAAAAATATAAAACTGGGGGTCCCACAATCATCATTATCACACCACAAAAAACTCAGAATCATGATTCTCAATGGCACGTCAGCAAAAGTATTCCATAATCACGAGAATCACGATTATGCTCTAAAAATATAACTTTGAGATAGCCACCTGTTATTTTCCTAGTGTTTTATATATTTTAATTTGTAACCATCTTTTTATAGGAGTATTTTTATTATCTCTACACCAATGGATCTTTTCTATAATACATCTCATCCAATTCTACATTGTTTTTGTATTTTTCTTACTTTTTAAATATTTAAATAAGATTAAATTATACAATATCCAAAAGATTATTAAAAATATATATAATTATGCAAATAACAAAATTGAAATGTGATGGCACATTCTTAGAAGGAAAGTTAAGTAGCCATTATCTTATTATGTTGGTTAAAAGGGTAAATTTGCCATTCAAAAACTTATAAAATAGCAAATTTGTCACCCAATTTCTTAAAGACTTAAATTTGTCATCAAAAATATTTTAAAAAGTAATTTTGTCATTCAAAACAAATGAATAAGGTAAATTTGTTTTTGTTAATATTTTAGGCAATATATTTAATTCATATTATTATGTTTATTTTATATTTTTTTTTAATAAATAATGGAAATCATAAAAAATAAAAAATATCAACTATATAAATAAATATCGATAACTTAAAACAAACAAATAAATTTATTGAAGTTATAGAAAGTCTTGAATTTTTTATTTTTTTTCATTTTATTGTTTGTTTTTTAAAAGATAAAAATATGGTAGAAAACAATATTTTGTAAATACCTCTTTATAATCTTGTATACATTTATATCTTTTTTCATTTTTGTATTTTGATGTTTAAAAATTCTCTATAAAATTTTTCATATCAGTTATATTAATGCTTAAAATTAACATATTAGTAGCATAATAGTTTTCATTTCTAAAAAAATATAAACATTTAAAAATATTACATGAACAAACTTTTTATACATATTTCTTTTAGAAAACTATTTGTTGGTTATAAATGAGGTCAAATATTCTTTTTATATGTTTTGAATGGCAAATTCGACTTTTAGACATATTGTTTTCTATCATAACTTTATCTTTTTAAGAACAAAAATTTATATAATATTAACTTTGATAAATTTATTTGACTATTTTAATTATTGATATTTACTTATGTAGTTTGTCATTTAAATATTTATAACTTTTTATGTTTTCCATTATTTATTGTAATACTAGATTATTGTCCCGCGATAACGCGGAAAAAATAAAAATTGAATCATAAATTTTATTTTTATGTAGATTTTAATTTATTATGAGAAAATAGTGTTTTACGTAGAATACATATATATATATATATATATATATATATATATATATATATATATATATATATATATATATATATATATATATATATATATATATATATATATATATATATATATATATATATAGAGGTGGGTTCATTTAGGAACCACAAAATATTTATGAACCATTAGGAACCAATATTCACCAGTGTATATATATGATATTCACCAGTGTATATAAAGCATATGTATATATATATATATACACTGGTGAATATTATATGTATATACACTGGTGAATATTATATGTATATACACTGGTGAATATCATATTAAATATACACTGGTGAATATCATATATATACACTGGTGAATATTGGTTCCTAATGGTTCCTAAATATTTACATGGTTCTTAAATGAAACCAACTCTATATATATATATATATATATATATATATATATATATATATATATATATATATATATATATATATATATATACTTTTACGTTTATACACATATTATATATATATATATATATATATATATATATATATATATATATATATATATATATATATATATATATATATATATATATATATATATATATATATATATACTTTTACGTTTATACACATATTGTTTATAGTTATAATAACATATACACCTTTATTTTTATACACATGGTTTGATATTTTGTGTATGGAGATCTTAGAATAATAATAAGGTAAATTATAGTCTAAATTAAATGATTTTATAAATAAATTATAATTATGTTTTTTATTTGAGTAGAGATTGAATAAAATAGAGAATGTAATTATGTATTGTAAGAGGGTGTAAAATGAAAATAATATTTGATGACATCATCAATCTGATCTAACGGCTGACATCAAAGAGGTTAATCCATCCAACGGATCTTGCTTCGCCATGTGGCATTTAAGGCCCCTCTTTTATATTATATTAAAGATATATATAAATAAAAACATAACCATATGAATTAAATAAATGCTTAAATATTAAAAAAACACAAATTTACCTTAATCTTTGTTTTAAATGACAAATTTTCACTTTTAAAGTTTTTTTAATGACAAGTTTAAACCTTTAGAAAATTGAATGATAAATTTGTTCTTTTGTTAATTTTTAGACGACACATTTGCTCTTTTAACCTTTTTCTCCTATTATGTTTTTGTTTCCCCCTTTTTGTCTTGTTTTATGTGATGAAATATATAAGAATCGGATGGATCTTATATTTTATAAAAAGAATGATACTCATATTAAAAATAAAATGTTTTCATAACATTTGTGTTGTCACATATATATTATATAGTCGACAATGATATTCAAAATACGATCCCCGATAATACACAAGGAATAATATTTTAATCTTGATACTATTCTTTAGAGTAAAGTCGTTCGAAACTCATTTAGAAATGATTTTGCCTAAACCACATTTGACTCGAGTTGTTTTTCTCTAATACATCAATCTTAAATTTGTTTCTTTATATGTCGCATGTTTGAGTTTCACCATCGTTTTATCATTTAATATTTCTAATCACGTTGTCATTTAGTTAAATTACACATATGTTAAAGTTTCTATATTTAAATTATATTAATAATAACTAACTGGTCTAAAATTTGACGACATCAAAATATAGATGTAGTATGTCTTTCTCAAGGGTGTATTTTATAGAGAAAATCACATATATATAATCATTTGAGAATTCAAAAATACCAAAATAATCATCTGATTCGTGTCATTTTTCACGCGCCATTTTTGTCGTCGCGAGATTGAAAATAATATAAATGATTGGTCATAAATTGACCACGTCCTTGCGACATTTTTTGGTCATCGCGACATTTTTCTCGCGCCAATTTATGACCAATAATTTATATTATTTTCAATCTCGCGACGACAAAAAATGGCGTGAGAAAGATGACGCGAATCAAATGATTATTTTTGTATTTTTGAATTTTCAAATGATTATATATAAGTTTAAGATATATTTCAGATTTAAATGATTATTAATTTGGTTGGGCCATCTAAAAATAACCCATCTTGTTCTCGTGTTCCTTTTGTTTACAAGCTAAATAAATTAAAAAAAAAAACCTTGACTTTATTTAAATATGAAAATTTAATTAAATTAAATAATGTAACATCAAAAAGCATATTCACATTAATCTTCAGTTTAAATGTTATCGCATCCTATGATTCCGTGCCGGGCCCGGGTTATTTTCGCTTTTTGGGCCGGTTTGTTGGGCTCCCTCTCTGGCCTGCTTCTTACTCGAGTTTTTGCTGGCGACACGTGTCCTCACAGGTGTCGTTTTCCTATAATCTTAATCCTTTCTCTTCAATCATCTCTAACTTTACTCAGTTTTTCAACTTTCAATTTCCACCACCGCCGACGTTGGCGAAGAAAGACGTAAAATCGGAAGTGACGAAAACGGTGATTGTTACGTCTCCGGCGGAGAGTGTTGCTTCGGTGAAGCTTGAATCGGAAGAGTTGCAGCAAAGTAGCAGTCCTGGTGTGGCTTGGCAGGTATGGAACCCTAATTTGTCATTTTACTGTTTTTTTTTTTCTTATGTTTTTAATAATTAATCTCTTAATTTCGTAATTCGATTCGGATTTCCCTGATTCCCCAAATTAAATTATTATTGTTTTTCTTTTCCATGTGTTATAGGTATTTATAGATATTATTAGCAAAATATTGATTATGTTGTTTTTGCTAATGGGTTTACTTTGTGCTGGTGGTACTAAGTAATTTAATGGACCCACATTTAGGTAAATATTCATCAGGTTTGTGGTTTTATATTTGGTCTCTACGATCGTTTACTTATGTAACGCTTGATAAAATAGGTTTTTCTAATATCGTTGATTTTATTTCGTTTTGTTGATTTGTTTGCTTCTTCCTTGCAGTTGTGTTGTGGCTGTTGTCGTTTTGGTATTTGTTTTTTTATTTGCTATTTTTGTATTTCGGCTAATTGAAATTATATGCTATTTTTGTATTTGGGCAAATTGAGGTTTTTTAATATTTTTGATTAACATTATTATTAGTTTTGATTCGTTTGCTTCTTCTGTGCAGTTGTGTTGTGGCTGTTGTTGTATTTGTCTTAAAAGGTATGGTATACGTTTTTTTATTTGCTCTTTTTGTATTTCGGTTAATTGAAATTGTATGCTATTTTTTTATTTCTGCGAATTGAAATTTTTAAATATTATTGATTAAAGAATACAGTTTACAGTAACAATCAGGACGACAAAGGCCAGTTATTGTGACAATGTTACATGAGTTAAGCCTGTTTATGTGTTTTTGTGGGTTCAATGACCTGTTTTTGTTTTGCTAATACGAAAGTTATAGTATTGATCGAGCTTCTCGGGCGATAAGAGGGAAACGGTATTTATCATTCATTGATTGATTATGTTCTTTTAGTGTTAAATGTGTTTAATATTTTTTTTTTTTTCTAGGATGACTGAATTGGTTGATGATGAGATTGAAGAAGATGATGAATTCTGGAACCAAGATGCTTTGAAAGAGGTAATCGTTACCTAAGTTTTATACTACAAGTCTTTTTAACGATCGAACGTAGTTTAATTTTGAGCTTAATTAGTGTTTCTTGAACTTAAATTATCAAAATCTTGATTATTATTTCTTTGATCATAAAAAAATTAAATATTTTAGCTTGAAATTGTAGCTAAAAAGTTGTATATAGTATAAAGTTTGAAACTTTTTGTGTATAGACTTATGCCCTCCATCTGTTTGATCAAATGTCTATAGTTTGAATAACTTATCTTTCGGTTTTCGATTATTCGATTATCTACTATTTGTTGCAGATTACCCTATGATAATTTTGTGTCTTTGAAGCCACAATGTCAATTATATGTGGCATTCCTCTTCTAGAATAGTTGAAAATGCATTAATGAGGATCCATAGAAAAGTTTTACCGTTTCATGCTGCTATGTCAGAAGATTTGCGAGTTGCAAATATGGAGGAGTTCTGCCAATCTCAGTTAAAAGATAGATCTTTGTTTTTCGTATGCACGGATAGGTAAACATATGTTTTCCTCTGTATTTATCTTTCAAGTGGGAATGACATTTACGGGGGTGTTTGATGTGCGTTTCGAAAGTCATTATAGCTGATCAGAATATGATTTAACTATTTTACACAATCAGTCAAAAATAATTATTGTGACTTCAAACCGTAATAGTCGAGTTCAAAAATCCTTAGAATCTTTGATTATAAGAAAATGAGTTTGCAACCTAAAAGATTTTGATGGTTTATGCAGAGCGTCCCGTGGAATTGATATCCATTTCCCAGTTTACACTTATGTAAAATAATAAAAAATCCGAACCCTTTTTGTCCAATTAATTACATTTTTATTAATAACTTTGCTTTAAGGTGCCTCAATATTTGTTGGATGATATGTGGAGTAGAGGTTAAACGTGTAAAATAGTATGCACCCAACCTCGACGGATATCCGCGATCTCAGGTATCCATCACTTAAATTATGGGACTTCTTTTACTATCTTTTGTTTGTTTATATATTTGTTTAATTCATGATACGTAATTTGTAGTTTCTGAAAGAATAGCTGCAGAAAGTGGTGAAAGTATTGGAAATAGTATTGGATACAAGGTATTTTGTTACTTGATGTTGTACACCTTAATTTGTATTTTGTCTTCGTTGGTAGAATGGTAGTTTTTCTGTATATTCTTACATTTTTTACGGTTGAAAACCCTAGATAAGGGCACTAAATTTTCCCGGGATAAGGAAAAGGATAATTGCACTAAAAGTTGACCAACTAGCTATGTAAATTTTAATCGCCTTTGTTTGTGCTGCAGGTGTTTCTCAAGTCGATGGCATAGACCGGCCAAATTAATCTTCACGGTGAACAACCAACTTTGACTGAAATTGCTCTTTATCGAGCTAGGAAGTATTTATATACAGAAGAAAGGAAAAATGAGAAAGCTGTTATAGCTATCTCCGATATTAGCTTTGAAGTCGATAGGCTTGATGGCCAGGTACAATAAATTCCATAATTCTGATTGCTTATGTGTACAAGTTAAGTTGCTTATGGTCAGTTTAATGAAATTGGATCGGGTTATTTCTAAAGGAGGGAAAGTGGCAGAGAAGACTCTATTGAATGTGACCGAGTTATTGATGAACCAACTTCTTAAACTCGATGGACTTACAGTAGATGGTGATGTAAAACTGCTTAGAAAAACACAGGTAATTTTCTAAAGTTCATGACGAAATTTAGTTCTAAACTCTTGATTTCAAGTTTGTTAATTTCATCAAATTTAGGTGAAAAGAATTCAGGAGTATGTTGAAACTTTAGATGCCTTAAAGCTGAAGAACTCAACCTCAAGCAAACAAAGACTCAAATCAGTCACATGAATCCATGAATGGTTCCAAAAATTCCAACAGCTGCTGCGTACTATCGTCATCAGCCAAATATCAACGAACACAGGATGACGAACTCGTGCAACGCACGATTATCCCCTAGTTCACATTAATTATTAGACACAAATTCAATAAATGTATTAGGTAACATAATACATAATTAGTGTAACTTACCATACCTTTCTCATTTATACATATTTATTTATGCGATACATATACATATACATATAGTATATATAAATAAAAATCGATATAAGAAAATATTGAAGGGCTTTATCATCTCATTCTCGAAAGAAATGTGTATATTTGGTACAAGAAAACTATGTCTTTTGATCATATCTACCTGTCTTTCTTTGTTTTGCATACCTCCATCTCGTAGTTGCTTCATATATAGATGGACAATTCATATCATTAACGGGATACCGGATTCAACTATCATTGTTCATGTACATTCAGAAGATGATGATCTTAGGTATCATAATCTAACTTATACAAGCGAATACCAAGTCAGTTTTTGCGAAGAAGTCTTCCTCACTACTCTTTTCATGGGAGATTTTGTGTATGGAGTAAAAACCGCTCCCGTTATTATCTAAAACCAATATGTTGCTCAGATTACGAAAGCTATACCGTTTAGAAGAAATCATGCTTTTTGGTTAGTGAAAGAAGAGGGGTTCTTGCTTGATAAACATCTGTTAGCATATGATGATCCACATTGGCATCATATGGGCAATTGGATTACCGGTAAAAAGTAATTCATGTACTTTGTTTCTTCAAAAGTTATATTCAATCAAGAAATACAAAGGGTCTCAATTATGTTTTATTAAGATTACTTGACTTCATTGGATATATCTAACTTATTTATTTGTAGATTTCTTTATAAACTACCTTGGTTTTCAAAACCATTATCAAAATTATCCTGGTTTTCGAGCTTGGTCCAAAACTACCACAGTCGCACCTAGTAGGTGCGACCCATGTGAAAAGAAAGAAACCTTAACATGGCTCGCACCGAAAGATAAAAAAAAACGTTGTGTTGATGGGTCGCACCTGACAAGTGCGATCCATCAACATCTGACACCCTTTAGAGGGTCGCACCCATGTAAAGACCACTTCCATGCATGCAACGTAGAAATTCTGCATATATATATATCACATAGACTTACACAAAAACTTACACACAAACACAAACATACTTATCAACTAAATATTTCGATGGAAAATTCAAGACTTGCACAACTTCGCAAACAACTAGTCAGACTCGATGAGGAAAGAAATAGAGTGCTAAATGAAATTAACGAGATTCTAAACGTTGTTGAAGATGATGATTCAAACCGTACAAGTACAGAGACCGGCGTAATTTTAGCCGATTGTGCAAAGACATTTTATCTTCATGGGGATAGAGGCAAAAGAGACGAAGAGCAATATTGTTTGATTTCATTATTACCAAAAAGTTTCAAATGCGAAAGAAACTTTTGGGAAGTTTTGCTTGGTTTGATGCAAAACAATGAATTGTGGGTTATGGTGAGTTTAATAACATTTGCGATTATTTAAAAATATTTAATAATTTAACTAATAATTTTCTTTTAACGCAACTTGTTGATGGGTGGATAAGAAGGTCGCTAATGGCTCATAGAAGAATTTTTCAAAGGGAATCGAGTAGTAATTTGCGTCGGTTGGCCGTTATGCCTACCATATTTAACGATATGTTCACGGATGCAAATAGGCACAAACTTGTAAAACTATCAAATGGAACTAAAACTCCATATCCTGCGTGGTGGGAGGTCGATTTCGTACTTATCCCCATATGTTGTCCGAATAACCATTGGTTTTTGTTGCAGTTTAACATTTATACATTAGAATTTACCATTTTCGATAGGGATTATGCAAGTATTACGGGTGAATTTCTTGATAAGGTCAAGACTAAATACGAATATGAAATATTGAGCTTTTTGCACTTAATTACTTTTTTTGGTAGGGGGAGACAATCAATTGGTGTTGTACCATTCACAAACGTTGCACAAGTCTCACAATACCCGGGTAGTAAAGAGAACTCGACATTATATCTTTGTATGTTTATACATAACCTCCTCAAATATTCGAACGAAGAATACATACAAAGTGATGTATCCGAAGAGATCGTACCTTCTAGTGCATCAATTGATGAAGAGGCCAATGATGTTAAAGAGAGGATAACTAAGCAAAATTATACCTTTCTTTGTAAATAGATGAAGCAACATCTTGGTGACAGAGTTGCAAAAGTACAAATGTCAAAAAGTTGAGTTCGTCAAGGTCGTTGGGGATTATAAGACATGCATCGAGAAACTGCGAGAAATGATATCGAACGGGCATTCGCTGTTATTTAAGGTCGTTGGGGGATTATAAGACATGCATCGAGATTTTACAAGATTAATAAGTTGAGATGAGTTATGTACGGGGGTATCATATTGCACAATATGATTATTGAAGGCAAGTGACATGCCGATGAATGGTATGGTCCTCCGGATACCGGTATTGGCCGACCTTTTCATGCGAGAGTGACGGAACGTATTCGGATTACCAAAAAAATAAGAGACAAGGATACGTACATCCAACTTCACAATTATCTCGTGGAGTACATTTCGACGCTTTTGGAGAACTATCGACAACATTAGCTATTTTTATATTATGTATTGTCTTTTATTTTAAATATTGTATTGTAATTTTATTATTATCAATAAAATGTTATTTTTATTTTATTAAATGTTTAAAAAAAAAAAAAAAAAAAAAAAGAATTGACAACTAAGTTCATGGAGTTATCACTCCCCAAAAATTTGATAACCATGTTATGAGACATTATGCTGATGTAACTTGTGACAACCCCACAATTAGGTTATCAACTACCCGTGCTCTAAACGATTAAGGAAAATCTATGAAAAAGTTAAACCAAAATAAATTAAATTCACTAGTATAATACTCGCGCGATACAGCGGCGACGAAAAATCATATTTCATATATTTACGCTACACAATGATTGACAAATAAATTAAAAAACTTTTTAATTTTGTTTTTGTTTATGTTTATGTTTAGATATAGACAACTTACATAATTATTTATATATTATGATACGTCAATCTATAAGGTCCGAGTAAAAGTAAGGAAGTGTCGAAACCAAAACCATTATCGACCAAGTACAAGTACATTTATACTTAGTATCATATTTATTAAAAATTCAGTATTTGATACCACTAGTACCAGGGTTTTTCTTTTTTACTACACCAAACCGATCAATGCATTTTTGTACGGTATTTCAAACCAATAAAATGGTCTTAAAGAAATTGGTAACAACCAATATAGTATTGGCTCGGCTTCGAACTTCCGATATGATATTACACGATTAGATAACTCATATACCTACCGCGAACTATAAACTTTTAATTATATTATAGGGACATACTTTAATTACATTTTTGTATGGTATTTCAAACCAATGAAATGTTTTCGATGGACTTCAACCTCAATTATTCTGGAAAATATTACTGGAGAGACCATATCTAAAATGGAAATTTGTTTCTGTATCGACCCAACGACAAAGAAAACGACCTAGTTATTTTCTAAGTGATGTAGAAGATGGTGGTGTATGGACTCGTAGGAAGACTGTGAATAACACCGTTGAACCTGCTCAAGTGAAGCCTGTAAGTGAAGGGGAAACTGGAGCTGAAAATGAAGGTAAAAAGGCAAAATTATATTTTTATTAATATATTTTTATTTAATGTTTAAATTATTAAGTTTTAATATTTTATATTCTTTTAATTATTTATTTATCTTTTATATTAATGTTTTAAGAAGAAAAAAAAATAATAATAAAATAATCCCACAACCTCCACAACCCTCATTATCATACCATCCAAAATTTCACAATCCTCATTCTCACTGCCACGTCAGCAACTTTTTCCCCACAACCCCACAACCCACATTGAGGAGTATTATCACTCCGGGTGCTCTAAGTTTGTATTTTTAAGTTTCCTACCATATCTTTAATATATTTTTGATTTGACTCTTAAACCTCTATCTATTTTTAACTTTAACCTTTAAATTAATCTAAAACGTTCGCTTAATTGTTTTGTACCGTTTATCCATGACGTAAAGGGCGGGTAAATAATACCTTGTTGATAGTCAAAAATCGATTTTTTTCCCAACTATATACTCTAATAGTAGAGTAACTGAAATTTTAAAATACCATAAGTAATCATATACAATACAAACGTAGATTAAAAGTGAGTGTTAGAGTATAACTTTGAGATAGCCGCCTATTATTTTCCTAGTGTTTTATATATTTTATTTGTAACCATCTTTTTATAGGAGTATTTTATTATCTCTACACTAATGGATCTTGTCTACAAAATACATCTCATTTAATTCTACATTGTTTTCGTATTTTTCTTACTTTTCAAATATTTAAATAAGATTGAATTATTCAATATTCAAAAGATTATTAAAAATATATATATATATATATATATATATATATATATATATATATATATATATATGCAAATAAAAAAATAGAAATGTGATGGCACATTCTTACAAGGAAAGTTAAGTAGCCATTATCTTATTATCTTGGTTAAAAGGAAAAATTTGTCATCCAAAAACTAACAAAAGAACAAATTTGTTATCAAAAAATTTTAAAAGAGTAATTTAGCTATTCAAAACAAATGAGTAAGGTAAATTTGTTTTTGTTAAAATTTAGGCAATATATTTATTTCATATTATTATGTATATTTTATATATTTTTTAATAAGTAATGGAAATCATAAAAAATAAAATTATTTGAATATCGACTATATAAATATATATTGATAATTTAAAACAAAAAAATAAATTTATTGAAGTTATAGAAAGCCTTGAATTTTTTTTTTCATTTTTTCATGTTAATGTTTGTGTTTTTAAAAGATAAAATTATGGTAGAAAACAATATTTTGTCAATACTTCTTTATAATCTTGTATACATTTATATCTTTTTTCATTTTTATATTTTGATGTTTATAAATTCTCTATAAAAGTTTTCATATTAGTTACATTAATGCTTAAAATTAACATATTAGTAGCATAATAGTATTCATTTTGAAAAAAATATAAACAGTTAAAAATATATTACATGAACAAACTTTTTATACATATTTCTTTTAAAAAACTATTTATTTGTTAGAAAACCGTAGTCGTCATTTAAATATTTATAACGTTTTATGTTTTTCATTATTTATTAAAATATGTAAAAAAAAAACATAACCATATGAATTAAATATATGTTTAAATATTAAAAAAGACACAAGTTTACCTTAATCATTTGTTTTAAATGATAAATTTATACTTTTAAAGTTTTTTGATAACAAATTTAAGCTTTTAGAAAATTGGATGACAAATTTACCCAATTGCTAATTTTTGGATGAAAAATTTGCTCTTTTAACTTTTTCTCCCATTATGGTTTTGTTTCCCCCATTTTGTCTTGTTTTATGGGATGATATATATAAGAATCAGTTGGATCTTATATTTTATAAAAATAATAATACTTATATTAAAAATAAAATGTTTTCATAACATTTGTGTCATCACATATATATTATATACTCGACCATGATATCCAAAATCCAATCCCTGATAATACTCAAGGAACAATATTTTAATCTTGATACTATTCATTAGAGTAAAGTCGTTCGAAACTCATCTAGAAAATGATTTTGCCTAAACCACATTTGACTCGAGTTGTTTTTCTCTAATACAACAGTCTTAAATTTGTTTCGTTATATGTCGTATGTTTGAGTTTCACCATCGTTTTTTCGATCAATATTTCTAATCACATGGTCATTTAGATAAATTACGCATATGTTAAACTTCTTATATTTAAACTACATCAATAATAACTAACTGGACTAAAATTTGACGACATCAAAATATAGATGTAAGTTGTATGTCTTTCTCCATTGAGTTTGTGAACGTAAGGCTAAATGGACACAAATATAAAAGGGTATTCTATATTAAATGATTATTAATTGGGTTGGGCCATCTAAAAATAACCCATCTTGTTCTTGTGTTCCTTTTGTTTACAAGCTAAATAAATTTTAAAATACAATCTCGACTTTATTTAAATATGAAAATTTAATTAAATTAAATAATGTAATATCAAAAAGCATATTCACAATTACATTGATTATTATACACAAAGTCAATAAATGTATCAGGTTACATAATACATAATTACTATAAGTTATACCTTTCTCATGTATACATATATTTAATATTTAATATCTAATAAAAGAGGTATTAAATAACACATGACAAACTAAGGTCCATTGGATGTGTTATCTTTTTTGATTTCAACCGTTAGATCAGATTGATGATGTCATCAAATACTATTTCTATTTTACATCCTTTTATAATACATAATTATATTTCTCTTTTATTTACATCTCCACTAAAATAAAAAAAACATAAGTTTATTTTACTTATAAATCGCTCAATTTAGACTATGGTTTACTATATTATTATTTTAAAATCTCCTCATAAAAATATCAAAACATGCATATAAACGTAAAGTTATATATATTATTTTAACTATAAGCAACATAGGTATAAACGTAAACGTATATATGTTATTATACGTATGATATTATCTTCTCATAATAACTTATAATCTATATAAACAAAAATTTACGAGTCAAACTTTATATTTGTCTGCGCTATCGCGGGACAATAATCTAGTTTATTTATGTAATACATATACATATGGTGTATATAAATAAAAATCGATATAAGAAAATATTGAAGGGCTTTATCATCTCATTCTCGAAAGAAATGTGTATATTTGGTACAAGAAAACTATGTTTTTTGATCATATCCACCTATCTTTCTTTGTTTTGCATACCTCCATCTCATAGTTGCTTCATATATAGATGGACAATTCATATCGTTAACGGGATACCAGATTCAACTATCACTGTTCATGTGCATTCTGAAAATGATGATCTTGGATATCATAATCTAACTTATACAAGCGAATACCAAGTCAGTTTTTGCGAAGAAGTCTTCCTCACTACTCTTTTCAGGGGAGATTTTGTGTATGGAGTAAAAACCGCTCCCATCATTATCTACAACAATTATGTTGCTAAAATTACGAAACCTATACCGTTTAGAAGAAATCATGCTTTTTGGTTAGTGAAAGAAGAGGGGTTCTTGCTTGATAAACATCTGTTAGCATATGATGATCCACATTGGCATCATGTTGCCAATTGGGATACCGGTGAAAAGTAATTCATGTACTTTGTTTCTTCAAAAGTTATATTTAATTAAGAGATTTAATTTAATTTAGAGTTGAACCATTATCATCTATTTAATTTTTTTTTTATTTTAGACTTTTGGCGTGAGATTTTTATACTTAGTTACCTATCGTTTTAAGTTTCGTAATTAATAACACCTTTTTTTTATTATTATCTGACTTTGATTATCTTTGGTTTTATATAAAGCATTTTAACTTTTTATGTTAAAAAGATTTTATATTAAATAAAACACAACTTGACTATTCAATTTAATAATTCAATTTAAGCTATCAAATATTTATAATAGGCTATTCATTTAATAGATCAATATAAGCTATCAAACATCAAATATTAATAATTTATGAGTTTTATAACTCATTAGTAAAATCTTAAATACAATTAATGCATTAGTATTAATACAATTTAATATAAAAAATCAATTTTAAATACTTTAGTAGATAATAATTAAAATAAACACATTCACATATTCATAGCCATATATAATATTTTTTTACATTTAAAATTAACACTTCAATGTACAAACCTATTAGAATTATAAATTTTTTAATTCTTAATTTTTAATCTATTTGAATAATAAACATATTAAGATATAAATCTGTTACAATTCTTCTATAAACATAATATAAGTGTAAATTAACTTAGTAAAAGATGACATTTCATATAATTAATTTGATAAATAGCTTGATTGAAAGTAGAATATATATTTCAACTTATGAAAGAAAAAGTAAAATAATTTCGGTATTCGCTATTTAATAAGGACAAATCAATGACTATTTATGACGTTATATCTTTATTCATTCGTGATCTTATTGTGAATACTAATCCACATTTTCCACTTTCTATCTTTTTATTATATAATTAATATCTGTTAACTCCCGACGCATAGTGCGCCCAATTTTCTAGTATCAGGTGGTGGTTGGTTGAAAATGGGTAATGGGAAAGAGAAATGGAAAGGATATACTAAATAATGCAATGAGTATACTCTTTGAAGTAATTCTTTTATATGCATAATTTTAGGAGAGTGATGTGGTTGATGTCTTGAAGGTTAAGTGAATAATGAATCTCATTACCCTCAATTTGGTGGGGAATGAAGGATTGGTCATTAGTGGTCAATGGGTCATTGTGTTGTAGGCCACCGATCACCATTTGTTATTATCATTGTCATTCTCTATCTCTTATATCCTTTAACCAAGCAGACCCTCAGTTTGTAAAGGAATTTCTAATGAATAATGTTTTTAGTGGGAACTACTTTTTTATATTTTAATTTAACCTTTTATATATTTGTTATTTAATCTTTTAATTTTAATATTATTTTTAAATTGACCTGTAAACTTTTATATATATATATATATATATATATATATATATATATATATATATGTATATATATATATATATATATAATATATATTAATTATAATCTTAAACTTTTATTTTATATATTACAATCGGTTACCTCTCTATACCTCGTTCATATAATTTTTGAATGTGGATTATTCATTAATTGACTTACTTTTCTTTTACATTTTTGTTATTAGTGGGCTATTCTTTTCCGATATTCTGTAAAAAAAACCATTGCTTTTTATTTTGAGTTACCCATTCTTATGAGAAAGAGAAAAGATGCTAAGAAAGTTACGAAGATTAAAAAGAACAAATTAAGAAAGAATGGGTTTTATGAGTTAAATTATATATGATATTCTATATATACTTGAGTATAGTTGTGGTATATGATTTTGTTTTAGCTCAATTTTCTATTGAGAATGTTATGATTTCTGCTTTCTAACAATATTATTATCCTCGCATGTTCTACTGGGATTTAATTTCTTTTGGTATATTCAATTATTTGTAAAGATGAAAATAAAAATGAAAGTGTTAACTTGTGTATAGAAAAACACATAAAAATAAAATAACTCAAAAAGAAAAGTTAAATAACGTAATTAAAAAAGATTATAATTAACAAGTAATCGAAATGAAAATTTTGCTAATTTAATATTATAACCTAAAAAGGAAAGATAAATCAAATATTTGAAATGAAAAAAAAAACTCAAAAAGAAAGGATTAAAGTAAAATATTAACGATAAATCAAAATGAACAAGAATACCTTTGTAATCCAAAAGGTAAAAATAAAATTTAAAATTCGATAAAGTTAGTTCCAAAATAAAAGTTAATATATATATATATATATATATATATATATATATATATATATATATATATATATATATATATAAAGTGTTTCTTATAAAACAATAATTAAAGTTAAATAAGTAAAAAAAATGAAAAAATAATTTTTGATATGTGTAATTTTATATTATATTTATTTATTCAATTATAACAAACTTAAAAAAAAAACAAGTTTTGATATGTATCAAAATATATGACGTTTAGAGCTTGTGAATCAGATTCATTTTTTGTGTGAAATAAATATTCAAATTTGATGCAAAACAATAAAACTACTCATTTCTTGATTTACAACGAAACTTCCTTTTAACTACTCTCTCTCTCTCTCTCTCTCTCTCTCTCTCTCTCTCTCTCTCTCTCTCTCTCTCTCTCTCTCTCTCTCTCTCTCTCTCTCCGAAAGAGATGTTAGTTTTGTTCAATTAATCACTTTGGCTATAAGGATCTAAAATGGAAGTCATGCATTTGACACATGAGTTCTTGAGGAATTCCGATCTTATTGAGATTTAGAAAACCATTTTGAAAAGTTATTTTTGGTTGTTTACTTATTTAATTTTACAATTATTTTTAGCCATATATATAATAAACACAAATAAACTCTTCTATCTAAGAGGATGAATACAAAATTTACATTATGTTTTTTTTATGTCTAATGACCAAATCAATATTAGGACAAAAAGAGTGTGTGTAAAAAGACATATTTTATGTGGCTAAGATTGATTATTTGTTTGATCTTTTGGTTCTAATTTATTGTTATTTTCTCTCTCACCCACTCATCTACTACAATAGATATATATAACTTAATCCATTTCTTTTCGCCAATTACCAAACAATACTTTTACATCCCTTCGATACCAAAAATCTTATATCCATTAACTTCAACAAGATTTTTTACCATCTATTAAAAGTAGTTATAAGGAAAATTTTATACAATTTTTTCTTCTTTTATGAGTATAGTTTCCATATTTTTAATTCGTACTTAACATATTTGTTACCTATAATTAAATAATTAACAAATTATTATCATAAGAAAAAATCCGGCATTTTTATTAATTAAAAGGTTAGAAAAACACTTAGGTGCTGTTCTTTTGAACCAAAGGTTTTTCCTCTGAATCTGAATACCAGCTCTGAATAATCAGAGGTGGTCCAAAACTCTGAATCTGAATCAATATACTATGTTCTTTTTTCCTTCGTAACATCTGTTTTACTATATTAGTACTAAACTGTTTCATTTATAAAACGTCTTAAATAAAAACATTCATAAAATGTTCAAACATAGTGGCAACATTTTTCAAATAAAGATAATATTCAAACAACATTTTCAACATTTTTGCATTAATTGTGCCGCAAGTTGATCTCGACAATTGATCATATATTGTTGATCTGTTGTATTTCCATGTGGTTGAACCTCGTCCTCATCATACTCGTCTCCATCTTGTACATTCTCGTTAGCATGTACTTCACCTCGATCATATTCGGAGAAAAAAACATCACTTAATCCTTCTTTTCGTTTAAAAATATGAATAGCAAAGAATGCAATAGTGATATCTCTTTGTTTCACCAAAGAATACGGAGTCATTCTCTTCAAGATGGGAAAACGTGCTTTCAAAACACCAAAAGCACGCTCAATCACGTTTCTAAGTTTAGCGTGAGCGTGATTGAACAAATTAATAAACTAATTGTCTAACATCAATTTCAAGATATAAAAATAATTAACAAAAGAAAAGTTCACATAAAAGTCAATGTAATAGTAGGAGTTTATAGGCAATCGAAAACAAATACATATTAAAAAAAAATTATATCACCTAAATCTAAGAAACAATCATCAATATCAATTTATATAACGAAATCAAGTGACAAACCATTGAAAAAAAATCAAAATTCTTTGAATTTAAGGATGGAAAACTTACCGGTGAAGAGAAAGAGGTAATCAGAGGTAAAAAGAGGTTTTTCATGTAGGGTTGGATCAGAGGTAAAAAGAGGTTTTGTGTCTCTGGTTGAAAAAAAAAAAGAACAACAAAATTTTTAAAACCTCTGACCGGGTCAGAGTTCAGAGCCTATTAAGACTTTTTTCTGAAAAAAGAACAACACCTTACAGAAATATATTATAACTAACAAATATTAAAAAAGAAAAACACAACAATTAATTTTACACCTTATATTCTACATTTTTTTTAAAAATTTAATGATTTTAAAAATATAATGAACTTAAAGCGTCCATGTGTAGACACGAATATAAAATTTAGTTTAAGGAAATATAAGATCTTGAAGTATGTTCTATGTTTTTTTTATACAAAATTAAACTAAGCCCGAAATATTTCCCTGAAAAAGAATACTCCTATGTTTGTTTGTTTCACATTACAAAATTATACTACAAAACAAGCTCAAGGGAAGGTGACGTACTTACATTGTTAGGCTTTCGACGACCTTGTTGCAACTAATCATCATTTATATTAAACGTCGAACTACAAGTTTTTTTTTCTTCTAAATGTTTTTGGATCGTTCTCCGTTCTATATAAACTTATTCTGTAAATTACTAGACTTTTCCTTAATATAAATCGTCTTTTCCACCAACCTTGATCAGTTTATTCCACCTTGCGTCACTTCTTGCAAAATTTATGTTGCTTAATGCTTTGATGGATAATGGATCATATGTTATGGATTTCATATCCATCAACGAAGCATAAATGTTTGAAGAAGTGTAGTAGTTGATGAACAAGAGGATTTACCTTGATGCAAAATTGAAGAATTACATATATATTGAGTTACTTGAGAACCAATTGAAGAATGAGTTCATTACTATGAATACTAGCTAAAACAAAATCATAATAAATCGCATTATCCAACGTCAACAATGATGAGTTGTACGACGATAACGAAGACATCATCAATGTAAGTATTAGAAAACACGTAATGATTAAGTTTCAAATAATAGCGGATTATATATTAACTGCACAGATTTTTCTGGGCTCGATGGGGAATTTTATTTTTTTTGGTTGTTTTTGTAACAATATTCACTGTCTTTTTTATTAGATATTGCAAAATTTGTTAGTCGGAGCAACTAGAAAACATGAAAAGCATTGGAAAAACAATCCCCGTGCGGGAAAGAAAGCGAGAAGAGAAATGACTGTGATCGAGAAAACATGAAAAACATTGTATGTACATGAACTAGTTAGTCGACGCATAGAGTAAACATGAAAAATATTGTAAAAACAAAATAGTACGTACTTAAAAACGAATAAAAACCGGTTGCTTGAAGACAACATATCTCAATTCTATTTTTTATAAAACAACTAAAGGGCAAAAGAGACTAAAAGTGCTTATAACAAACCGATCTCTTATTCGAAGTGGCGTGCATGGAAAGATAAAAGAGGGTGCATGAAACGATAAAAGAAACCGGTTATATAAAGACGGCATAAATACAGTTTATATAACCGGTCTCTATGACATTGCGGTAGTAGCAAGTCATGTTTGCTAAATTTCTCGGAAAGGGTTATGACTAAAATATAAATATAGATGATACAAGAGGCCAAAACATATGTTAATTTTACAGTATATAAGACTAATGAGTTCTAGCTAAAAAAAATGGATAAAATAATACATATAGTAAAACTACAGGTGAACAATCAGCTTACCGCATAGGGATATATCGACTAACTTAACGCTTGATATCTAGTCTCTTTCAAAAGCCCGAGTTATCGGATGCTGTAGGGATATATATATCGGACAATTCATTCATGTGGTAGAACTCGAGAACTCAAGTTTCACATATATAAGTCTCTTTTAACAGGCTAAGAGCCACAGAAGTTATGTATTAGTATATTACATTCCATACACTGGACTCAAAGTAACATCTTTAGTATTGCACACTATATAGTAAGAATTCCTATTCATCAAGTAAGATGAATATTGAACGCAATGAAAGTGATATTGGCGCGGCTCAATCTGAGATCGTCTTTTACATCTTGGTAAATCTGTCTTCGGATTGAACCTTACCAACATCGCTCTCTTATATGCATTCCAAATATTCACCATGTTGATGAAAGAAAATAAAAATGAAATTTATATTTGATTTTTTCGTTCCATTGGGTTTAGGAGGTCTTAGAAAAAATGAAGGAAAAATGAAAACGAAATATCATCATTTACAGGGGGAACAAATTATGGTTGGATTTAAAAAGAAAACTTTTTTGTAGTGAAATATGGAGTTGTGGGATCTCCAAAGTAATCATGTTTTATATATATATATATATATATATATATATATATATATATATAAATTACTAATAGACCACTAAGGGTTGTCCAAGTGGTTATAGCATTTTTCCTATCTGTGAAAGGTCTCGAACACAGGTTCTTTGCATGACGGGATTGGTAGGTATACCGTCTTCCAATAAACCTCTTAAAAGAATTACAAATAAGGTTATATTTTGATAACGTATTCATTTTCCTAATAAATAAAGATACGACTATAATAATTTAAAGATCTTGAATTCATGTTAGAATATACTTCCATAGATGAAACCAAGTGTTGTGAAAATGTCTTACGAATAGAAACATGAAAAAGATAAAGATTTGCACATAAAATAAAGCAAAAATGTTAATTGCACATTTGCACATAGTATTCAAAGATTCGAATCAAGAACACACTGATATTTGGTTGTATTTGTATCTTTTTGGGAAAAATTAGACAAAGACTTGTTTGACACGAAACGAAAAGAAGATTTGAATACGCGTCGATGCACTACGAATGCATAGAAAGATATATATATATATACATGTATTCATTCATAGACGAAGAAGAAGACTATAATAGAATTGGATCATGCATGGTGTGGCAACGTAAATGATATTCTTATATCTATAAGAACACTTACCTGCAAAGCTAGCTCTTATGTGATAAGTGGTGTTGTTGTGTATGAGAGAGAGAGAGAGAGAGAGAGAGAGAGAGAGAGAGAGAGAGAGAGAGAGAGAGAGAGAGAGAGAGAGAGAGAGAGAGAGAGAGAGAGAGAGAGAGAGAGAGAGAGAGAGAGAGAGAGAGAGAGAGAGAGAGAGATTGCAAGAGAAGATTGTGAAGATGGTGAGGTTTAAGAAGAAGTTTATCTTGGGATGAGAGAGTGAAGGTGGTGACCGGAATGATTTCATAAAGGAGTAAAACTTGCTTTAGGTTTCCTCATGCCTTAGTTTCTACTCATAAATATCTCTCTTTCTATCTAATTCTCTCTCACAAATCTCTCTCTCCCTCCTCTCTCTTTTGCGCATGCCACCAAGAAAATATTCTCCCATATAAAAACCTCAATTCATATTGAAATATTAGCTTTAAGTTTATACCAATATTTAATTAAAAGAATTTAATAAAAGTTCATGCTTTGTACTTAAATAGTGTCATGTATGATCAGTGGCGGATGCAGTATGTAAATGGGGAGGGCAACCGCCCCCATTGGTCGGAAAAAAATTAGAGAAAATTGGTATAAAATTAGTGCCGCCACGCCTAATTTGTTTAGACTTTTATATGTTTGCCCCCACCCATTTGGTCGAAAAATAATCATGCCCCCATCATCTCGATTTTCTGGATCCGCCACTGTGTATGATAGTTATATTGGCTTATTTGTAACATGTTAAGCATGCAAGTTTATTAAAGGAATGATGAGTGATTTGTACAAACCAATTAAAATATATTAATGTTTGGTACATGGTGGTTTAACTTTTCATAGATATTTCTCTGGTCTCGTATGTTAATTTAATTTCATATGTATACTATATTACTCGAAAAACATACAAAGAAAATTCGTGTTATTTATATGTCTTTAATTTAGCTACTACTATTCATCAAACTAACTATTTGAATGTTTAGATTAGACATTAATTTACCCATGATGGGACGATCTAAGGGTACGTGAGAGAATTCATACTCTTGATATCTAAGATCTTTCGGACAAAAACTTGTTATTCTTCGTTCTCGGTGGGCTACAACCATGGCTAAAGCGGAACCAGAAAGACGAATAGTTCAAGACCTTGCAATGATCATTGTTAGAGGCTCTAATGACCTTTGCGAGGAGAGACCTTACAAACACATGAATGAGAAAAGTGGCGACAAGAAATATGCGTGTTTAAGTAGTATATTCATTTGATCACGACTAGAACTAACACATTTTACGGTATTAATGCGATACTTGTAGAATTTTTCTTGTCAAAGTGTGATTGTTCATGATAAAACCTTTCAAAATCACACTTCAAACGATTTGGTTATGCTAACGATTTCTTCTCTTTCAAAGATTTGATGGCTCGAACAAAGAAAAAGGTTAGAACGGAGGGTGATTTCCAAGAAGAACATCGACAAGTTGGATTTTCGGGAGCCATTCCACGAAGATCATTTTCACCGGCGTTTCCAAATAAAGAAACTATACTTCCAACAAGGAAATGGTTGGAAATGAAAGCAAACAACACGGCGATTGATATTGACACATATTCGTATGCTTTTACGGTATTTTTGTCAATCATAAAGTATCATCGGTGGGGTTTTATGTTTGCCAATCATCCACGACATCCGAAAGTGTATCTTCAACTGATGTGACATACGATGACATACCAAGAGGCAACTGATTCTCCAGAATTAGAAGAACCGTTGGAGGAGGCACTTGTGTGTAGCTTTGGAGATTGCCATCTTGAACTTACAGTAGAACAGTTGAGGACGGTGTTATCACTTCCCGATTATGATCAGTATGAGCCGATTCCGAAAAACAATGAAGAGTTATTGAAGTATGTAAAAGAGTTGGGATATGTTGGAGATCTACAATCAATTCAACTTAACTGGGATATCATTCCTCAATATTGGCAATTTCGTCTTCAACTAATGGTGCACAATCTCACACTAAAAGAAGGGGAAAAAGATTATACCAATCATTCAACGCTACTCATGTGGATAGCTTTTATCTTCAACAAGAAGTATGATATTGCTCGTTTGATGTTCGACGACTTACGAAAACATATAGTGAAACGGACAAGTACTTTGCCCAAGAGAAGAAGAAGAAGCTTGAATTGTTGAATCTACAAACGAAATCGTTAAAATCTACAAATAAGGAAATCAAAAGGCCATATATTCCTTATCAACGTTTTCTTCAAACGATAGTGGCACGTGTTATAAAAGAAGGTCCAACGTCATTGAATCCACGACGGGGCGATCATCAATATCCTGAGGTCTTTACACCGGTATTTAAGCCTCGTCCAAAAGCAATGTCGGAGTTTGGAGGGCCTATTCCAGAACACTTATTCGATTCTGTTCTAATAGGAGATGTGTGGTTACATACCTTTAGGAATTCACCCACTCAAATGGAATAATCAGAACCCATTGATCCTTCTCAAAGAGCTTTAGCGCAAAACCAAAGTGAGGGTTTAGGTCTAGGGGAGCGAGGAGTTGAGGATGTCGATTTTGAAGGCATGATGACGGGAGTGATCATGATGATGATGATAATAATGAAGAAGGGGGTGATGGTAGAATTGTGGTTGTACAAACACCAGTACACACTCAATTACTTGTACTTGAGAGTCATACGAGCACAAATGAGGATAGAGTTGAAAAAAGGGTAATTGAGCGTGAGAGAAAAAAGAGTGGGGGCAAAAAGAAACGAAAAACAGTTTCATTCGACACTAGGACACACCGTTGCAATAAGTTCACTATCCCTAGTCGTGTGTTGACAAAGGGTATTAAAAAAGAAGTTGACTCCCCACCAACGCAATCGGTGGATACCCTTCCTCACCACTCACTATCCCCACCGGGTAGTTTTTCAAAACGCACGAGAAAAAGCCCACTTCTACTAACGTCCACTCCTTCTACATGTCGTTTTGAAGTTGAGGGTTCTAATAAACGCAAACATTCGGTTGATGATCCTGATAATCATCCGAATGAGGAGGAAAATGAGCGTTAAAAGAAAGTCAAACTTGAAAAAGCAGCTTCAATGGAAAAGGGTTCGAAAGCATATGATAAAAGAGATACATAAGTGGTGAATCTGGAAGAAGTTGATAAATAAATTATTATGGAACAACTGAATTTGGGAACATTGGGTGACGATATTGTGAATGAAAGAGAAGTGGTTTTTGGAAAGTGAAAAAAAGGTTGAAGCCGAAGAAGCGGAAAAGAAAATGGATGTGAATGTGGAGTTCAGAAAGGCGGTGGTTGGAAGGCTTCAAGAATAAAGATTGTATGATCTTGAAAATATTGAAAAGATAAAGGTAAGGAAGTATGAGTTTGATAACATATTGAAACAAAGCGATGTGAAAGACATTCATGATGAAGATGTAAATAGAGATAGGATCAGGTTACAGAATGAACATCTCGAACTTTACAAATATGCTTTGAGAGATGAGTTTGGAGTTCCGAGATATGAAACATTAATCGACAAGAACAAGGGAAGTGGCATAAACGATTGAACAAACCATTCATGGAAGATCAAGTGATAGAATTCTTGGTGGAAAATCTAAAGGAGGTAGAACCGACGATTTCATATTGGCTTACCAAGAAAGAAAAGTTGTTATGGAGAGATTTCAAACACTTTATTCATCACAAACGCCAAGGAAGTTCTGAAGTCTACTCTCCCCATGGAATTACAAATGTTAGAAAGTTTGAAAAGTATATCACAATGGAATTGATTATCCTACATTTTCCGTTGAAAGAAAAGATGGAAAGGTCTATGAGTTCACAGAATCCGACTTCAAAGATCTTAATCCATATGACATTGAATGGTTTTTCACATCAATGAAGAGATGGCCGAACAAGAAATATGTAGAACGTTTTGCAGAATCACGTGTTAAAAGGTTTATGGAATGTCAAGTTAAGAAAGCTACAAACTTTGATTTCCAGATTGCACTTGAGAGTGGACGAGGAAAAGTGAATATAGTTCAATCAAAAAGAGTATATACGTGAGGCGGACACTTAGCGCCTATCATCTAGTGCCTTGGTGTTTTGACCTCTATCGTCTCGGAACGTCTGTTGTCTTTTAAAACCAAGATATAGATCATGTCATTTCTTAGACATACTCGACCCCGAGCTTTCGGTTACCCTATGTGCCGAGTAAAAAAGAGCCTCTAAAGATATGTTTTACATATTAAAGAAACTAAACTTGTACCACAATGTTTGTTATTAAAATTACCCAGGGCTATCCTTGACCCGCTACTAGAAACAGGGCTATCCTTGACCCGCTTTTTATGACCCACGCAGAAAGATGACGCGCAATATCCAGGGTCATAAAACAACAGTCATTTTGAGTAAAGAGATGACGCGTTTTCAGATGTGTCATAACACATGGGTCATAATCAGTTAAAATTAAGATTTCGTTATGACGTTTGTTTTTCTTCGTCCTAAATAGGTGTCATGTATATTATTTTTGTCATAGAATCTGCTTAAAATTAAAAAAACCCTAAACCAATTTTTTTCCCCCAAAACTTCCCGCTCTCTAAAATTTCCCCCCTCCCTCTCAAACTCTCAAAACCTTCGATTAATTCACCTCAAAACATTTTCAATCCACATTCGTTCAATTATCCCGCCCTAATTTCACAGTCATTCAATCCACTCTCAAAACTTTCAAAACAATCCCGCCCTAATTTACTCAAAACAATCCCTAATCGACAAAAAATCAATTTGTATCAAAACTCTCAAAACTCTCCAGGTGTTAAGGATTTGGCAGTTAAGGTATGCCCTAATTTACTCAAAATATTACATTATATTGTTTGATTGATAGCTGTAGAGTTATAAAATCAATTTACTGTATCATTTTTTGTATCAATTTATGGTAAAATTGTATGCACACCAGGTGTTTGTGAAAATGTTACTATGATATTTTTGGTGTTTGTGAATAATATTGTATAGTTTAATAGAGTAAACTTATACTGTAAATGATTTGTATAATGTAACATGTATTGTTTAATATAGTGTTAAGGTAGTTATTTAGTGTTTTTGGTATCATAATAATGTAATATTTTCTGGTGTTCTGTTATTTGTATGGTGTTAAGGTAGTTATTTAGTTATTTGTATGGTGTTAAGGTAGTTAATTAGTTAACAGTAAGATAATGTTTTGGTATCATAATCCAGTAATCTTTTTATGTTTTAGTTTAATAAGAATCGACACTTACACGAGATGTTTCTGTTTTAATAAGGTAATGGATAAATCTTGGATTTTCTGCATAGATTATCAATCGCATACGAGGAAGGTGTGAATGCCTTTTTAGAGTTTGCACAATGCAACAACCAAATTCCGAAGCCATTCCGTGTCCTTGTTTAAAATTGTATCAATTTGTGTCACACTTCCATCTCCAACGTACGTTTTCACCTGTTTAAACACGGTTTTCGATGATAAGTATAGTGTTGGTCCTTCCATGGAGGAAATTTCATCTAGAGATGAAGCTCCTTGCCCTAATGAGTCTAGACCTCCTGAGTTCGATTACACAAAGG
>CAJVGC010000582.1:63419245-63453833 GCA_910822075.1 Senecio squalidus
TTTGGTAAGTGTTTTAATAAATTTTAATAATTAATAGAACAAAATGGTTTGGTTTGGTAAGACTGTTTTATAAAACATTTTAATAATTAGAACAAAATGGTTTGTTAATAATACTTAATAATAATTTTGCAGAACAAGATAGAGAAGGATAAAAAGGCTACCGATGACAAGGAGAAAAGAAGAAAAGAACAAAGGAAGGAACAGAGAAAAGAAGAAGAAAGCAAAGAAGAAGAAGAAAAAGACTTGGCCAGTGGGACCCACAAGAAAAAAGAAAAAACGAAGCGACAAAGAGAACCCGACAACGAAGAAGAAGAACCGAGGATGTCAAAAACAGGTACGATGCCAAAAAACATCAAATTTTTACAGGTTTGTTTAAAGTTATTTTTAGTGACCATAAGCTGTATTGTTACAGTTGCTGTTGAACAAGCAAAAAGCCCAGAAACTGTCGGCTCCGTTGCAAAAGTGAATAAGAAAGGAACTCCGTTGAAAAAAATGACGACGAGATCTCAGAAGAGAGGGAGGAAAAGAGTTGAACAAAGGATGGGATTGAAAATGGCTGCAGTGATGGTTGATGGACAAGTTGCAAAGGTCGATAGCATAAAAGTGCAATCCGAGGATGAATTGTTTGGGCACCCCAGTTATAACGTACTTAAACTGGAATGATTTTGACAAGTTATTTGCAATGGATGAGTTAAGCGGGGCTGTCGTTGCTTCTTATATCATGTAAGTGATTAAATATAGTTTATTAAAATTTGACAGTTAATAGTATGTTAACAGGACTAATTGAATGTACACTTTGTATGTTAATTGTTAACAGGTTCCTGTATGAGCAAATCAAGAATGGGTCACAAACAGATCATGGAGTTTGTTTCATGACCCCGACTGCGATCATGCATCATGAACGTAAAGCGAGGGCCAAGAATATCGAGGATGCAAGTCGAGTTATTGCAAAAAGGTTAACTACAAGGAAGCAAAATGACCTCGTCTTAATGCCATACAATCCCGGGTTAGACTTTCGACAACATTTAAATTAATTAATATAAATTAACATTAATTAACAGAATCTTAATTTTTTGTTATTTGTAGACGACATTGGGTGTTAGGCGTGCTGAACATGAAGACAAGTACTTGCTATTATCTTGATTCCCTAAAGATTAGCGACGTCAATCATCAGTTCAAGCAAATAGTGGATGCGTAAGTAATACTTAACTGGGTACTTTTTAGGGTAAGTTATAGAATCTTTATGATGCGTAACTAATACTTAACTGGGTTCTTTGTAGGGCAATTGCATTGTATGATGTAGAAGCTGGAACCAATAAGAGGACCAAACTTAACTGGGTTAATTCTAAGGTTAGTTATTTGTTGAATATTATCTTGTGCTGCTGCTGTTAACCTTCAGTTAGTAGACCTTAAACTGTTACTTAGTTGGTTAGTTTTGTTAAGGATTACATAGCATATTAGGCATATTAGGATAGAATACCTATAGTTGTATGTATATTTATGATGATGCTGTTGAAGTGTAATTTTTGGAATAGAAAACCTGGAAAACAATTAGCCCTGTTTGTAGTAGTTGTATATATGTTGCATATCATATTAGCCCTGTTTGTAGTAGTTGTATGTTGCATAGCATATTAGGAGGCTGCTGAACAACCATTTAAGCAAGTAACAAGTAAAACAGACCAAAACCTTGGCAGTGTCGTTATTACCAAACTTGAGCAAAATTACTTCATATTAGGCATATTAGGAGGCTGCTGAAGTTGTGTTTCTTGTGTAGTGTCCACGTCAGCCCGGATGCACCGAATGTGGGTACTTCACGTTGAAGTTTATGAAGGAAGTAGTTAAACATGGAGTTCAGGTTCTGGAAAATGACATTGTAAGTACTAATTATCTGTTTTAAGTAGTTTAAGTAGTAATTAATTGTTTCTAAAATGTTGTTTTATTTGACTAGATTGGTGGTGAAATCAATGAGTACACGGAGGCCGAATTCGATGATATTCGAGAAGAATGGGCAATTTATGTGTCAAACTTTATTTTTAGGTAGAAATCGAACTCGTTGTAATGAAACATGTTATAGTTAAGTTATTTGTACTTTATTAGACAAATGTTATGTAAGGAAAACGCATGGTTTTGATTATATATGAAATGCGTTAATTTTGTACAATGATCAGATTGTTGGTCAGGTTTATTGTCATGTATATATATAATATATATAATATATAATCACCAGGTTTTATAAAAAAGAATTTTATTTAAAAAAAATTAGTTTGCATAACTTTGACACGCAATTTCATATGTCATAAACATAAGTCATAAAATGTGGGTCTTAAACGAAGGTCAAAAACGTGAGTCATAAAATGTGGGTCTAACAACGAAGGTCAAAAACGAATGTCATATACCGCGTGTCTTAAAACGAAGGTCAAAAAAGAAGGTCATAAAACGAGGGACATAAGCGCGGGTCATTCAGCTGTGACGCCTCAATGCGCGTCATAAATTATTTATGACTGGTCCATCCTTGACGCGCATTTGCGCGTCATAAAGCCTCTTCTTGACGCGCAATGCGCGTCATTGATGGCCCTGTTTGTAGTAGTGTAATTCATGTACTTTGTTTCTTCAAAAGTTATATTTAATCAAGAGATTTAATTTAATTTAGAGTTGATCCATTATCATCTATTTAATTTAATTTACTTTTATTTTAGACTTTTGGTTGTATGAGATTTTTATACTTAGTTACTTATCGTTTTAAGTTTCGCAATTAATAACACTTTTATAATTCTATATTTCTATTTTAGATCTATAATTAAGATACTGGAATAAACTACTCTAAATTTAGACATATTTTTATATTTTAAAAATAAACTCAAGTTCTCTAGAGAAGTATTGTGAATTCTTTTTTTTTTTTTAGTATCGAGGAGCAATGAAAATTAAGGTAGTTATTTTTTTTTTATTATTATTTGACTTTGATTATCTTTGGTTTTATATAAGCATTTTAACCTTTTTATGTTAAAAATTTTATATTGAATAAAACACATCTTGACTATTCAATTTAATAATTCAATTTAAGCTATCAAATATTTATAATAGACTATTCATTTAATAGATCAATATAAGCTATCAAACATCAAATATTTATAATTTATGAGTTTTATAACTCATTAGTAAAATCTTAAATACAATTAATGCATTGGCATTAATACAATTTAATATAAAAAATCAATTTTAAATACTTTAGTAGTTAATAATCAAAATAAACACATTCACATATTCATAGTCATATATAATATTTTGTTACAATTAAAATTAACACTTCAATGTACAAACCTATTAAAATTTTAATTTTTTTTTTTTTAATTCTTAATTTTTAATCTATTTGAATAATAAACATATTAATATATAAATCTATTGCAATTCTTCTATAAACATAATATAAGTGTAAATTAACTTAGTAAAAGATGACATTTCATATAATTAATTTGATAAATAGCTTGATTGAAAGTAGAATATATATTTCAACTTATGAAAGAAAACGTAAAATAATTTCGGTATTCGCTATTTAATAAGGATAAATCAATGACTATTTATGACGTTATATCTTTATTCATTCGTGATCTTATTGTGAATACTAATCCATATTTTTCACTTTCTATCTTTTTATTATTTAATTAATATCTGTTAACTCCCGACGCATAGCACGCACAATTTTCTAGTATAAGGTGGTGGTTGGTTGAAAATGGGTAATGGGAAAGAAAAACGGAAAGGATATACTAAAAAATGCAATGAGTATACTCTTTGAAGTAATTCTTTTATATGCATATATTTAGAAGAGTGATGTTGTTGATGTCTTGGAGGTTAAGTGGATAATGAATCTCATTACCCTCAATTTGATGGGGAATGAAGGATTGGCCATTAGTGGTCAATGGGTCATTGTATCCTGGGCCACTAATCACCATTTTTTATTATCATTGTCATTTAATAGCTCTTAGATTATGCGGAGTGGTAAGTGATTTGGAGTGATGATTTGGAGTGATAGAGGTGATTTGTAGGAAAGAGAGTGTGATTTGTAGGAAAGAGAGTGTGATGATGTGGAGTGATAAAAATGGGTGGAGTGGTTGTGTGTAAGTGATGATGATGTGGAGTGATTGAGTTTATTTTGTATTTTTATTATATAATTTTATTTAAAAAGTTGTATTTTTATTAAAAATAAAAAAAAAACACACTACAATTTATTTAAAAAAAAACATACTACAATTTATTAAAAAAAAAAACATACTACAATAAAAAAAAATACTACATATGTTGAGGAAAAAATTTCTCGATAAGCCTTTTCTTTTCTTCTTCCGCTATTGTTCGGTAAGGCTCCCCGAGATGACTGATGTCCTTCATGATCGTCTTTAACGCTTTTGCTCGCATTTTTTCTTGAGCAGTTTCAGTAAATTCCCCGAACTTTTTCCCAATAAACTGGAGTGATTCTTCGGCCCCCGAAGAAGAAGCAGCGGCTTTGCCCTTTCCTTTGCGCGCTTTTGCCTTTGCTTGATCTCTACCAATCGGTCTTGGAATCTCTTCCTCCAACTGAAGATCATCATCATCATCATCGTTGAGATCGATTCCAGCAAAAGGTGATACCGGAGTGGCGGGAGTGGCGGGAGTGGAGGGGTTACTAGACTCCGATGTTTTGCGCGCTTTTGAGGACCGTCCAGATGTTGGTACATGTTGACAAACCGGGCTTCTTCTCAATATTTCCCAAGACGCGTAATGTTGGAAACCCACTTGCATTTTGGTGCGGTATATCTCCATAGCATGTTCGAGCACTTGTTTATCACTTTGACCGCTTGTTCTAGTTTGTTGGGCTTGTCGCATAACCCCGTTGAATTTTCGGACCTTTCTTTGTAAGTCGGCCCACTTGCTCGAAATCATGTCGTTGGTACGAGCGTAATCGGGATCATCTTGACGCATCTTGTGGAAGAATTTTTCGCGAACACTTCCCCAATAAAGTGGTGAATGTTGATCATTTCCCAGAATGGGGTCCTCGGATATCGACGACCATGCTGAAGCAAGTGCCACCTCCTCCCGTTCAGTCCACCTCTTCTTTTCGGTTTTGCCTCTGAGCGATTCGGTTTCTTTCTTCTTATGTCGCCTCTTCCCACGGGTCGGCATAATTTCCTGTTGAGTTTCCGGAACAACGTCATCGTCCTCGGAATCGACCAATCCGCGGTTGCGGTCAACGTCAAATGGAGGCACTTGTGGAAAATCGCTGAGGTTAAGCAATTGTTGGAACGACCCTCCTTGGTATAGCGGGTCTTGGGATGATCGTTGTGGTGGTGGAGTTTGTTGGTAAAAGTGTGGATATTGGTTAGGGTTTGGAAGTTGGTTAAAGTTTTGAAATTGGTTTGGGTTTTGATATTGGTTGGGGTTTTGAAATTGTGGATATTGGTTTGGGTTTTGATATTGGTTGAGGTTAGGGTTGAACCATTGGTTGGGTTTGTTTTGATGGTTGAACCATTGGTTGGGGTTGTTTTGATTGTTGTTGTTGTTGGGATCCATTTGAGAGAATTGAGATAATGTTATAAAAATTGAGTGAATGTTATAAAAATTGAGAGAGAAAGAGAGATTGTTTGTGGTTTTTTTTATAAAAATGGGTTGGTTTTTATAGAGGATTGTTTTGGTTTTGGTTTAAATTTGTCCGTTGCTTCCTTGACCGTTGCCTACAATTCGACCGTTGTTGCCGTGACCATTTTTTCACCGATAACGCCCCCGACGGAGTGGTAATGGGGCGTTATAGGGCTTTATTGAGTGAGGTGGCGGCGTTATTGGTGGTTTTCACGCCCCACTCCTCGCAGTCTTATATCCTTTAACTAAGCACACCCCTCTACAAAACTTTTGTAGAGGAATTTCTAATGAATAATGTTTTTAGTGGGATCTACTTTTTTATTTTTTAATTTAACCTTTTATATATTTGTTATTAATCTTTTAATTTTAATATTAGTTTTAAATTGACCTGTAAACTTCTATATATATTTTAATTATAATCTTAAACTTTTATTTAATATATTACAATCGGTTACCTCTCTATACCTCGTTCATATAATTTTTGCATGTGTATTGTTCATTAATTGACTTACTTTTCTTTTACATTTTTGTTATTAGTGGGCTATTCTTTTCGGATATTCTATAAAAAAAAAAGACTATTGCTTTTTATTTTGAGTTACCCATTCTTATGAAAAAAGAGAAAAGATGCTAAGAAAGTTACAGAGATTAAAATTTTTTTTTTAAGAAAGAATGAGTTTTTAGAGTTAAATTTTATATGATATTCTATATATACTTGAGTATAGTTGTGGTATATGATTTTGTTTTAGCTCAATTTTCTATTGAGAATGTTATGATTTCTGCTTTTTAACAATATTATTATCCTCGCATGTTCTACTGGGAGTAAAATTTCTTTTAGTATTTGATTATTTGTAAAAATGAAAATAAAAATAAAAATGTTGACTTGTGTATAGAAAAACACATAAAAATAAAATAACTCAAAAAAAAAAGTTAAATAACGTAATAAAAAAAGATCATAATTAACAAGTAATCGAAATGAAAATTTTGCTAATTTAATATTTAAACATAAAAAGGAAAGATAAATCAAATATTTGAAAAAAAAAACTCAAAAAGAAAGGATTAAAGTAAAATATTAACGATAAATCGAAATGAACAAGAATACCTTTGTAACCCAAAAGGTAAAAATAAATTTTAAAATTCGATAAAGTTAGTCCCAAAATAAAAGTATATATATATATATATATATATATATATATATATATATATATATATATATATATATATATATATATATATATATATATATATATATATATATATATATATATATATATATATGGAGAGAGAGATATTTTCTTATAAAACAATAATTAAAGTAAAATAAGTAAAAAAAATGAAAAAATAATTTTTGATATGTGTAATTTTATATTATATTTATTTATTCAATTAAAACAAATTTTTAAAAAACAAGTTTTGATATGTATCAAAATATATGACGTTTAGAGCTTGTGAATCAAATTCATTTTTTGTGTGAAGTAAATATTCTAATTTGATGCACAACAATAAAACTGTCCATTTCTTGATTTACAACGAAACTTCATTTTTTAAAGTTTGAGATATGGTTAAAATGAACAATAATACAAAAGAGATGTTAGTTTGTTTAATTAATCACTTTGGCTATAAAGATCTAAAATGGAAGTCATGCATTCTTGAAGAATTCCGATCTTATTGAGATTTAGAAAACTATTTTGAAAAGTTATTTTTGGTTTTTTACTTATTTAATTTTATAATTATTTTTAGCCACATATATAATAAACACAAATCAACTCTTCTATCTAAGAGGATGAATACAAAATTTACATTATGTGTTTTTTATGTCTAATGACCAAATCAATATTAGGACAAAAAGAGTGTGTGTAAAAAAACATATTTTATGTGGCTAAGATTGATTATTTGTTTGATCTTATGGTTCTAATTTATTGTTATTTTCTCTCTCACTCACTCATCTAGTACGATAGTTATATATAACTTAATCCATTTCTTTTCGCCAATTACTAAACAATACTTTTACATCCCTTCGATACCAAAAATCTTATATCCATTAACTTCAACAAGATTTTTTTACCATCTATTAGAAGTAGATATTAGGAAATTTTTATACAATTTTTTCTTCTTTTGTGAGTATAATTTCCATATTTTTAATTCGTACTTAACGTATTTGTTAGCTATAATTAAATAATTAACAAATTATTATCATAAGAAAAATTCTGACATTTTTATTAATTAAAAGTTTAGAAAAACACTTACAAATGTATATTATAACTAACAAATATTAAAAAAGAAAAACACAACAATTAATTTTACACCCTATATTTTATGTTTTCTTTTTTAAATTTAATGATTCCAAAAATAAACTGAACTTAAACTGTTCGTGTATAAATACGAATATAAAATTTAGTTTAAGGAAATACAAGATCTTAAAGTATGTTCTATGTTTTTTTTATATAATTAACTCGAAGTCAACTTTGAAATGGTGGAACAAATTAATTGAAAATACATCGTCTTAAAATGTGACTAATATCAAAATTGACAAAATAGGTCTTTAACCGATTAGGGAGGGAGTCGTGAATATAATGACAGATGTAGGAATAGAGAACTGAAATATGAAATATTAAACTAAGCCGGAAATGTTTCCCTGAAAACAAATACTCCTATGTTTGTTTGTTTCACATTACAAAATTATACTACAAATCAATTAGCTCAAGGGAAGGTGATCGATGAACTTACATTGTTAGGCTTTCGACGACCTTGTTGCAACTAATCATCATTTATATTAAACGTCGAACTATAAGTTTTTTTTTCTTCTTAATGTTTTTGGATCGTTCTCCGTTCTATATAAACTTATTCTGTAAATCGTCTTTTCCACCAACGTTGATCAATTTATTCCACCTTGCTTCACTTCTTGCAAAGTTTATGTTGCTTAATGCGTTGATGGATAATGGATCATATGTTATGGATTTCATATCCATCAACGAAGCATAAATGTTTGAAGAAGTGTAGTAGTTGATGAACAAGAGGATTTACCTTGATGCAAAATTGAAGAATTACATATATATTGAGTTACTTGAGAACCAATTGAAGAATGAGTTCATTACTATGAATACTTGCAAAAACAAAATCATAATAAATCGCATTCAACGTCAACAATGATGAGTTGTACGACGATAACGAAGACATCATCAATGTAAGTATTAGAAAACACGTAATGATTAAGTTTCAAATAATAGCGGATCATATATTAATTGCACAAATTTTTCTGGACTCAATGGGGAAAAAAAATTTGCTTGTTTTTGTAACAATATTCACTGTCTTTTTGATTAGATATTGCAAAATTTGTTAGTCGAAGCAACTAGAAAACATGAAAAACATTGGAAAAACATCGAGAAAACATGAAAAACATTGTAAAAACATGAACTAGTTAGTCGACTCATAGAGAGAACATGAAAAATATTGTAAAAACAAAATAGTACTTAAAACGAATAAAAACCGGTTGCTTGAAGACAACATATCTCAATTCTATTTTTCATAAAACAACTAAAGGGGAAAAGAGACTAAAACTGCTTATAACAAACCGATCTCTTATTCGAAGTGGCGTGCATGGAAAGATAAAAGAGGGTGCACGAAACTAGAAAAGAAACCGGTTATAAAGACAGGTTATATAACCCGTCTCTATGACATTGCGGTAGTAGCAACTAGCAAGTCATGTTTGCTAAATTTTTCGAAAAGGGTTATGACTAAAATATAATTATAGATGATACAAGAGTCAAAAACATATGTTAATTTTTCAGTATATAAGACTAATGAGTTCTAGCTAAAAAAAATGGATGAAATAATACATAGCGTAAAACTACAGGTAAACAATGAGCTTACCGCATAGGGATATGATCCGAGTAACTTAACGCTTGATATCTAGTCTCTTTCAAAAGCCTGAGTTATCGGATGCTGTAGGGATAGAGCTCGAGAACTCGCGTTTCACATATATAAGTCTCTCTTAACAGGCTAAGAGCCACAGAAGTTATGTATTAGTATATTACATTCCATACACTGGACTCAAAGTAACATCTTTAATTAGTATTGCACACTATATAGTAAGAATTCCTGTTCATCAAGTAAGATGAATATCGAACGCAATGAAAGTGATATTGGCGCGGCTCAATCTGAGATCGTCTTTTACATCTTGGTAAATCTGTCTTCGGATTGAACCTTACCAACATCGCTCTCTTATATGCATTCCAAATATTCAACATGTTGATGAAAGAAAATAAAAGTGAAATTTATATTTGATTTTTTCGTTCCATTCGGTTTAGGAGCTCTTAGAAAAGATGAAGGAAAAATGACAGGAAATGGAATAACAAAATGAAAACGAAATATCATCATTTACAGGGGGAACAAATTATGGTTGGATTTAAAAAGAAAACTTTTGTGTAGTGAAATATGGAGTTGTGGGATCTCCAAAGTAATCATGGTTTATATATATATATATATATATATATATATATATATATATATATATATATATATAAAAAGAATTACAAATAAGGTTATATTTTGATAACGTATCATTTTCCTGATAAATAGAGATACGACTATAATAATTTAAACATCTTGAATTCATGTTATAATATATTTCCATAGATGAAACCAAGTGTTGTGAAAATGTCATACGAATAGAAACATGAAAAAGATAAAGATTGCACATAAAATAAAACAAAAATGGTAATTGCACATAGTATTCGAAGATTCGAATCAAGAACACACTGATATTTGGTTGTATTTGTATCTTTTTGGGAAAAATTAGACAAAGACTTGTTTGACACGAAACGAAAAGAAGATTTGAATACGCGTCGATGCACTAAAACTATAGACGAATGCATAGAAACATATATATACATGTATTCATTCATAGACGAAGAAGAAGACTATAATAGAATTGGATCATGCATGGTGTGGCAACGTAAATGATATACTTATATATATATAAACACTTACCTGCAAAGCTAGCTCTTATGTGATAAGTGGTGTTGTTGTGTATGAGAGAGAGAGAGAGAGAGAGAGAGAGAGAGAGAGAGAGAGAGAGAGAGAGAGAGAGAGAGAGAGAGAGAGAGAGAGAGAGAGAGAGAGAGAGAGAGAGAGAGAGAGAGAGATTGCAAGAGAAGATTGTGAAGATGGTGAGGTTTAAGAAGAAGGTTATCTTGGGATGAGAGAGTGAAGGTGGTGACTGGAATGATTTCATAAAGGAGTAAAACTTGCTTTAGGTTTCCTCATGCCTTAGTTTCTACTCATAAATATATCTCTCTTTCTATCTAATTCTCTCTCACAAATCTCTCTCCCTCCTCTCTCTTTTGCGCATGCCACCAAGAAAATATTCTCCCATATAAAAACCTTAATTCATATTGAAATATTAGCTTTAAGTTTATACTAATATTTAATGAATTTAATAAAAGTTCATGCTTTGTACTTAAATTATGTCATGTATGATAGTTATATTGGCTTATTTGTAACATGTTAAGCATGCAAGTTTATTAAAGGAATGATAGAGTGATTTGTACAAACCAATTAAAATATATAAATGTTTGGTACATGGTGGTTTAACTTTTCATAGATATTTCTCTGGTCCCGTATGTTAATTTAATTTCATATCTATACTATATTACTTGAAAAACATATAAAAAAATTCTTGAAAAGTTAAATTTAAGTAATTGGATATTGCCAATTTACCAATACGAACAACTTTGTATGTATCGGGGTGTTAAAACCCCGCGTTAAACACATCCATAACGTCGTCATGGTTGGTCGGTCACGTTATACGTGGCGCCATGACGGTCGCGTTACATACGCAACGCGTGTTAAACGACTTTTTTTTTTCTTTCTTTTCTAACGGTAAACTAAATAAAATAAAATAAAAATTAAAAAATCCCGAGTTATGGTTGGGGACATTTTTGGTGTTATATTATGGACTGAGTTATGCTGACGTGACTATAACACCGAACGTTTTGATGTTATAACTGCGAGCGTTCTTAGCTATCTTATTTTATCTATAAAAAGAAATTTTAATAGAAAATTCAATACAAATGAAGAAAAAGATATCAATTGAAATAAAAAGTAAAAATTTCTAACACAATTATATTACACTAGAAGCACTATAATACAATAGTGAATGGAGAGGAGACGTAGGTAGACGAACTTAATAGTTAGTAACAACAATAAGGGAATGAAATTGAGTAATATGTGTCTTTAATTTAGCTACTACTATTCATCAAATTAACTATTTGAATATTTAGATTAGACATTAACTTATCTATGATGGGACGATCCAAGGATATGTGAGAGAATTCATACTCTTGATATCTCGGATCTTTCGAACAAAGACTTGTTATTCTTCGTTCTCGGTGGGCTACAACCATGGCTAAAGTTGAACCAGAAAGACGAATAGTTCAAGACCTTGCAATGATCATTGTCAGAGGCTCTAATGACCTTTGCGAGGAGAGACCTTACAAACACATGAATGAGAAAAGTGGCGATAGGAAATATGCGTGTTAAAGTAGTATATTCATTTGATCACGACTAGAACTAACACATTTTACAGTATTAATGCGATATGTGTAAAAGTTTTCTTGTAAAAGTGTGATTTTTCACGATAAAACCTTTCAAAATCACACTTCAAACGATTTGGTTATGCTAACGATTTATTTTCTTTCAAAGATTTGATGGATCGAACAAAGAAAACGGCTAGAATGGATGGTGATTTCCAAGAAGAAAATCGTCAAGTTGGATTTTCGGGGGCCATTCCACGAAGATCGTTTTCATCGGCGTTTCCAAATAAAGAAACTATACTTCCAACAAGGAAATGATTGGAAATGAAAGTAAACAACACGACGATTGATATTGACACATATTTGTATGCTTTTACGGTATTTTTGTCAATCATAAAGTATCATCCGTGGGGTTTTATGTTTGCCAATCATCCACGACATCCGAAAGTGTATCTTCAACTGATGTGGCATACGATGACATACCAAGAGGAATCTGATTCTCCAGAATTAGAAGAACCGTTGGAGGAGGCACTTGTGCGTAGTTTTGGAGATTGTCATCTTGAACTCACGGTAGAACAGTTGAGGACGGTGTTATCACTTCCCGATTATGATCAGTATGAGCCGACTCCGAAAAACAATCAAGAATGATTGAAGTATGTAAAAGAGTTGGAATATGTTGGAGATCTACAATCAATTCAGCTTAATTGGGATCTCATTCCTCAACATTGACAATTTCGTCTTCAACTAATGGTGCACAATCTCACTTTAAAAGAAGGGGGGAAATATTATGCCAATCGTTCAACGCTACTCATGTGGATAACTTTTATCTTCAACAAGAAGTATGTTATTGCTCGTTTGATATTCGACGACTTACGAAAACATATAGTGAAACGGGACAAGTACTTTGCCCAAGAGAAGAAGAAGAAGCTTGAATTGTTGAATCCACAAACGAAATCGTTAAAATCTACAAAGAAGGAAATCAAAAGGCCATATATTCCTTATCAACGTTTTCTTCAAACGATTGTGGCAAGTGTTATAAAAGAAGGTCCAACATCATTGAATCCACGACAGGGCGATCATCAATATCCTGAGTTCTTTACACCGGTATTTAAGCCTCGTCCAAAAGCAATGTTGGAGTTTGGAAGGCCTATTCCAGAACACTTATTCGATCGTGTTATAATAGGAGATGTGTGGTTACATACATTTAGGAAATCACCCGCTCAAATGGAACAATCAGAACCCATTGATCCTTCTCGAAGAGCTTTAGCGCAAAACCAAAGTAAGGGTTTAGGTCTAGGTGAGCGAGGAGTTGAGGATGTCGATTTTGAAGGAAATGATGACGAGAGTGATCATGATGATGATGAAAAAAACACACACTCCAGTACTTGTACTTGCGAGTCATACGGGCACAAATGAGGAAACAGTTGAAAAAAGGGTAAGCGAGCGTGAGAGAAAAAAGAGTGGGGACAAAAAGAAACGAAAAACAACTTCATCCGACACTAGGACTAGACATCGGGGCACTAAGTCCATTATCCCCAGTAGTGTGTTGACAAAGGGTATTGAAAAAGAAGTTGACTCCCCACCAACACAATCGGTTGATACCCTTCCTCACCACTCACTATCCCTACTGGGTAGTTTTTCAAAACGCACGAGAAAAAACCCACTTCTACTAATGTCCACTCCTTCGAATCCGGATGTTATTGAACTAGAAAGTCAAGATTCCTGACTTAGGACTTCACATGATACATCTATCAGTCTACATGACGATAGTGGAACGGTTGTAGGACGTTTGCAATCTGAACGCTTCCACGGATCGACGAAAATCCTTCAACTGTGATTATCACGCCAGAGGTGCAAGAAGGTTCGTCTAGTATTTCCTTTGTATAAGGTAACGAGTAATCTATGTGATCTCGGTTTACCCCAATGGTTGTTGAACTTTCCTCGAGTCCATATTCCATACTCAATAACAGGGAAAGGCAAGGAAAAGGCGGAAGAAGATCCGATCAAGCGTATTCGATATCACATGGATATTATCTCAAATCGGCGAGCGAAAATGAAAAGACCAATTCCAGTTCCGCTGGATCCTTAAGAAACATTTCTTCCACCAAAGTCACTTATTCTTCGTTTATCTTCTCTGGTTCAAGTATCTAATTCTCCTCAACGGCCATTAAAGATTACTCTTTTGGGGAGTTCTATGGAAAAAAGGAAGAAAAGTAAAAGGTCGAAAAAGAGCAAGTCTCCGTAAGCACCGATTGATGAAACTTCTGAGCTTCCGATGGATTCAAGATCCGATTCTGATGCAGTGAAAGATTTATTAAAGACTCTTCCTCTGAAACTTATTGAAGAAGTTTACACTGAAATGTTTCTCAAAACTCATGCAGACTTTATTCGTGATACGTCGATTTCGGATGCCATCAAGATTCCGCGTGATTATGTTCCTACCTCTATGGAAGATCTCTTTAAGTGTGAACAAGAGGAACTACTCACGGTTATCAAAAAGTATCAAGTCCTTGCATCTACATGCTGTTTTGAAGCTGAGGGTTCTAATAAACGCAAACATTCGGATGATAATCCTGATAATCATCCGAATGAGGGGGGAAAAGGAGTGTTAAAAGAAAGCCAAACTAGAAAAAGCGGCTTCAGAAACGGAAAAGGGTTCGAAAGCATATGATAAAAGAGATACATAAGTTGTGAATCTGGAAGAATTTGATGAAGAGGTTGATGAATAAATTATTATGGAACAAACGGATTTGGGAACATTGGGTGACGATATTGTGAATGAAAGAGAAACGGTTTTTGAAAAGTGAAAAAAAGGTTGAAACTGAAGAAGTAGAAAAGAAAATGGATGTAAATGTGGGTTCAGAAAGGCGGTTGTTGGAAGGCTTCAAGAATAAAGATTTTATGATCTTGAAAATATTGAAAAGATGAAGGTAAGGAAGCATGAGTTTGGTAACATATTGAAACAAAGCGATGTGAAAGACATTCATGATGAAGATGTAAATAGAGATATGATCAATGTAAATAGAGATAGGATCAGGTTACAGAATGAACATCTCGAACTTTACAAATATGCTCTGACAAATGAGTTTGGAGTTCCGAGATATGGAACATTAATCGACAAGAACAAAGGAAGTGGCATAAACAATTGAACAAACCATTCATGAAAGATCAAATGATAGAATTCTTTGTGGAAAATCCAAAGGAGGTAGAATCGGCGATTTATATTGGCTTACCAAGAAAAAAAAGTCGTTATGGAGAGATTTCAAACACTTTATTCATCACAGACGCCAAAGAAGTTCTAAAGTCTACTCTCCCCATGGAACTACAAATGTTAGAAAGTTAGGAAAAGTATATCACAATGGAATTAATTATCCTACATTTGCCGTTGAAAGAAAAGATGGAAAGGTCTATGAGTTCACAGAACCCGACTTCAAAGATCTTAATCCAGATGACATTGAATGGTTTTTCACATCAATTAAGAGATGGCCAAACAAGAAATTTGTAGAACGTTTTGCAGAATCACGTGTTAAAAGGTTTATGGAATGTCAAGTTAAGAAAGCTACAAACTTGGATTTTCAGATTGCACCTGAGAGTGGACGAGGAAAAGTGAATATAGTTCAATCAAAAAGAATATATACGTGAGGCAGACACTTAGCGTCTATCATCTAGTGCCTTGGTGTTTTGACCTCTATCGCCTCAGAGCGTCTATTGTCTTTTAAAACCAAGATATATATCATATCATTTGTTAGACATACTCGACCCCGAGCTTTCGGTTACCCTATGCGCCAAGTAAAAAATAGCCTCTAAAGATATGTTTTATATATTAAAGGAAATAAACTTATACCGCAATGTTTGTTATTAAAATTACACAAAACAAAATAAGAGGCTCAAACATCGATATATTTTAGTTGTGACATAAACTGCAAGACTTCATACAATATAACACGGATCGATATATATATATATATATATATACAGGGACGAAGTATAGTGAAGACAAAAAGGGGTGTTGGCCCCTCCCAAATTTTTGGCTTGTAGTACAAATTTTTTGTTATATTTTCAGACGTAGCTTATATTTAGCGTTTTTTTTAAGTTTGGCCCCCCCTAAAAACTGTATTTTGTGTTTGCAAGCTTCGTCCCTGTATATATATATATATATATATATATATATATATATATATATATATATATATATATATATATATATATATATATATATATATATATATATATATATATATATTAATTAATTAAAAAAAAATGAGTTTTCTTTGTATATTAACATACTACACGCTCTATATATTCTTTAGATAGTAAGTACTATATAAAAAAGAAGACAAATAAAGAGTTATATGTTTAAACCAATAGTGAGTTTAGAGAGACAAAATGAAGAAAAGAACATTCAGATTGAGTATGTGTCAGAGTGTGAGTGTGTGTGTTGGGAACAGAAGTGCAGAATGTCAGGAAAGAAGGTTTGGAAGAGGCACACACGCACACTCTCTGGCGGAGACACCGGCGTCAATAGAGGTCACCATTGTGCTCTTTTAACCAGACACTCTTCTTGGTCTCCCCCCACCCACTACTCATTTCATTTTCTTTCTTTATAAATTACATTATTATAATATACCCTTACGATGTCGCAGTGATAATAGAATTGTTTGAATTTTTGGTGGTACATATTTTATTATAAATGATTTTACGAACGATCAAAATTTAAACATTTAATTAGTTTTAAAATTCTAAAGATTAACTCTATTTATTTGAAATTTTATATAATAAAATAGATTGTTTTAAATTTATAAAAAAAGAAAACTCAATTATTTAAAATTTTAAATATATATGATAAGTGTGTTATAGAGTTGCAATTTAGTTATTTAATAATTAACTAATTAAAAGGATAAATTAGTAATTTTACCATTTTTAAATTTTAGCACTTTATACCCAAATATTTTATAATATATATAGATATATTTTATATTATGTTCAAAATACACTATTAGAGAGTAAATCATATAAAACTAGATTATTGTCCCGCGATAGCGCGGACAAAAATAAAGTTTGACTCGTAAATTTTTGTTTATGTAGATTTTAAGTTATTATGAGAAGACAATGTCATACGTATAATAACATATATACGTTTACGTTTATACCTATGTTGCTTATATTTAAAATAATATATACACTTTTACATTTATATATTTTTTGATATTTTTATGAGGAGATTTTAGAATAACGATATGGTAAATCATAGTCTAAATTGAGCGATTTATAAGTAATTAAACTTATGTTTTTTTTTCTTCCAGTGGAGATGTAAATGAAAGAAAAAATGTAAATTATGTATTGTAAGTGGGTGTAAAATAGAAATAGTCTTTGATGACATCATCAATCTGATCTAACGGCTGAAATCAAAGAAGATAACTCATCCAATGGACCCTACTTCGCCATGTGGCATTTAAGGTCCATCTTTTATTATATATTAAAGATATGTACTAATTGATATAATTATAATTTATACTTCTTTTTAACAAAAAAAAAATATTTGTAAACAAAAAATAGTAAATAAAATATTAATTAAATTATATATATATATTTATATATTAAAAACGTCGATTACCTTTATAATTTTAAAAATAAAAAATATTTCAGAATAAACTGATAATTACTAAACTTTAACTATCTATCTATATCTATAAATAAACAATAATTTTAAGTTACAAATAAATAGGTCAATAATTTTTTTAAAACAAAGAACGTAATTTATTAACCCTAAATTTAAGCTCAATAATATGGCTACTATTTTAGAACACAAAATATATACAATATATACATGCAAACAATTTATTTAATCAATAATAACTTATCTTCATTATTTAAATACTTTAGATTAGTTGAATTAGAACATAAAATATCGTTAAATTTGAGATGTACAATACCATAAGTTACGTCCTCAATAAGTTATTTAGTTTATTTATTACCCAATAATATGTTGATTTTATATTTTAAACATGAAATGAAATTTTCATCATCACGTACACATTTTGGAGACGTATGTATTTAATTTAATATTGACTTAAACTTATTTAATAACTATTGTGTTATAATTCAAAAGTATTACACAATAATTTGAGTATCATGGACGGTTTTAGGGAACGGACATGTTAGGCACTTGCCCTTCCCAAAGTTGTTCTTGTTAGCGTAAAATTTTACAAAACTACGATAATTTTGAATTTTGCCAGCCCTAAATGTGTATAAGTAGAATTTGTTTAAACAATTATCAATAAAATGCATATGGTTATGTAGTTAATGCACTTTCTTTTGTACATAGAGGTAGTAGGTTCATATTTTAGCATTTTTATACTCTTTAAATTAATATATTTAATTTTGCCCCGTTAGGAAAAATGTTTATGGAACGACTACTAATAAGTACGATAAACAACTATGACCAAATTTTGTGAAACGGTCACTTAGAAAATGTTTTTCTTACTTGTGTCGTCGAATACAAAGGATAAAAGCATTTATCATGAAAATATTTTTCACATAAATGAAAATTATATATGATATGTAGTAAATGCAAATAAGTTATGTATTAAATTTATTTTTTCATTTTATATAATATAGAAACATTTAAAGTTAATAAATATATTATAACAATTACCCAAGATCCAAAACTAGAAAAATCCATAAAATATATATGTGTGTATTATATTTAATATTTAATTTAATATATAATAAAAGAGAGACCTTAAATGTTATATGCCCAAGTAAGGGTCCTTGGATGGTTTAAACTTTTTGATTTCAACCGTTATATCAAATTGATGATGTCATCAAATACTACTTTCACTTTACACCCTCTTACAATATATAATAGCATTCTCTCTTTAATTTCAATCTAAACTAAAATAAAAACAAAATTCTAATTTTCTTATAAAAACATTCAATTTGGAATATGAGTTATTGTTATTTTAAAATATTAATTTTCTTATAAAATCACTCAATTTGGACTATAAATTATTGTTATTTTAAAATATCCTAATAAAAAATATCGAAACATGTGTATAAACGTAAAGCTGTATATGTTATTATAATTATAAACAACATGTGTATAAACGTAAAGGTATATATGTTATTATTCGTATAACATTGTCTTTTCATAATAACTTAAAATCTAAGTAAACATAATGTTTACAATTTAACTTTTATATATGTTCGCGTTATCGTGAAACAATAATCTAGTTATTTATATTAAAAAAAGGTAGATAAATAAATAATAATAAAAGGAGCATCCATCCCAAGAATGACCCCCTTTATTAGTTTGAAAGAATATTTTTGGGAAGCCCAAAAGAGACTTTTTATTGTAATGAGGCCCATCTCATGATTTGGGGCGATAACTTCGCATGCCACTACCAAAACATATTCTCACGCCTTAAAAATACACATTTAACATTTTTATCCTATATAATAATGCTTTTCATAAAATATATTGTGCTTAATAGTTTAACATACATATTGACATTTAGAAATGAAAAAAATTATACTTTATGAATATATGGATGATCCCGGAAATGCAATTGACAATTATTTATTAATTTAAAATCAAATAAAACGTGTGAGAACCATTAAAATACAACCTATACGATTGTTGTTATTAATTTCTATTTTTATCGACATTTCGTAAAGACCAACATATAATCTTAGTTGTCTGTTCAAAACACATTAAATCACATTTTAATTAGATTAGTATAATGTAAATTAAGGTTATTACAAAACGTATATCATATGTGCTTAAAGAAAGTATTATTTCGTCAATGGTTATGTGTTTGACTAAAGTATGTAACTTCATGTTGATTTTAATGTTTCTTTTTAAAAGGGGTCAAACTTCCATGCTATGATTCTTGTGTTCATTATTAAGAACAACCAAGTGGCCCCACAAGGATGCAAATAGATTTTAAAAAGCTATTTTTTGAAACTAGATTATTATCCCGTGATAGCGCGGACAAACATAAAAATTGACTCGTAGATTTATGTTTATATAAATTTTAAGTTATTATGATAAGACAATGTCATACGTATAATAACATATATACATTTACGTTTATACAAATATTGCTTATAGTTAAACTAATATATATTCCTTTACATTTATACAAATGTTTTGATATTTTTTATTAGGAGATTTTAGAATAACTATATTGTAAATCATAATTTAAATTTAACGATTTTATAAGTAAATTAAAATTGTGTTATTTTATAAAAGTCGAGATGGAATGAAAGAAATAACGAAATTATGTATTGTAAGAGGATGTAAAATGAAAATAGTTTTTGATAACATCATCAATCTGATCTAACGGTTGAAATCAAAGAAGATAACGCATCCAAAAGACTTTATTTCGTCATGTGACATTTAAGACCCCTCTTTTATTATATATTAAAAATTAAAGATTAAAGATAGTATAGATTATGTCGGCCGAACCTACACCAAAAAGAAAGAAAAATGATATATAGTTCAACTCTTTAAACCGATAAAATGTCTTTAATATGAATCAAACTTGATATCTCTCATATTTAATGATAAGTTTCATTCAATTTCAAATGATCACTAAGACATCGCTTAAGGAACGCAAGGTTCCATGTTATGTGCCTAATTGTAAGTCGATGGCACATAGACTATCAATAAGTGGAAAGAAAAAACTATCTTGCATAAGCGTAATCTCCGGTCCATGTTCTTGTTCTTCTACTTTTCTACAATTTACATCGTCCCTTGTTAAATCGTTGGGGGCAAAGAGACACCCATGATTATTATTCTACCTAAGAACAAGTTGGGTCATATGTTTAACCTTTTCATGGGGGGTATGTTGGCTTTCTTTAACAACCAAACCAAACATACTTTCTTTGAATTATCATGCATCATGATTAGATATAGAAATGGAACAAATCTCATATGTGAGATTGTTCTTTCATATACGATTTATATTTATATATGCTTTGCAAGTACTTCTACTTTATATCCGGTTTACTATCTTAGGTTCTAACGTGTTTGGTCTTGATTTTTCGGTTCTAAAATCTTCATACGTAAAATACGACTTTCTGATTTATATGTACTCTCTATGTATGTATATGTATCATTGTATGTCCGACTGCAAAAAAATCTTGATTAATTAAGTTTAAACTATGTTAATCATCCTACTTGGTTTGGTTAAAAGAAAAGCCTTAAATTAATGTTGTCTATATCATTAATTTCGTCCCTCAGATTTCTAGTGCTTTTAGCAACTGCAAGTAAGGTTGTTACAAACACGCACAAGCCTTGTTCGTGGTAGTTAGTTTACGTTTAACCTAAAAACCTAACAACCACAAACACTTCAACCAACGGATTTGCTTGTTAATTTGTTCGTTAAGAAATTAAGCTATTTTGTTCATGTTCGTTCTTTAAGATGCTAAACAATCATAAATGAAAACAATTGAAAATTAACGATCACTAACAAAACATAAACGAACATATATATAACACAATTATTAAATTTATACCTGTTTATCTATAAGAATTTAATTATTAATTATAGTAAAATCATGAAGTACATATAACAAAACCGACACTGAAGAACAAATATAAATGAATGAACATAACCAAACAACATACCAAATAGGAAGTTGTCTTAATATAAGTCTCTCGATCACATTATACAATGCGACAAATATTATGAAGAGGTCGAGCTTCCTAAATTATAAGTGACATATGTTGTTAGAATTTATATTGGTAAGCTCCGTTTTATCGAATCTATCTCTTTATAGATTTTGTTTTCTTCCTACTATGTTGTTAATCACATGAGTGTCACCAATCTTCAAAAAGATTACGGTATGGGGCTCTTCTATAGCAAGAAGAACAAATTAAATCGATGATACTTGCACAACGATCTTCAATAAGAACACGACCAAGAAATAATTCAGTTCAGTGATCTTGTGTATCCAAAAGATCAACAAAACAAATAACACTTACACAAAAGCAAGATTTATTAGACAAGAAACACTAATGATTCCAACAATCATGTCACATCCCGTATTTTAAGATATTAATCGATTACCGTTTATCTTTATTTTTTATCGCTTGGGTTTGACCATTGATTTTCCTTGTGATTATTCACGCTTTATGTGATTTGTCGGGTTTTATGTTACTTGTTGTTTCGTCCTCCGTGACGGAATGTGACAACCGTCAAAACTTCTAATCGAGAATGCTAACTTATAACCTCGATATGTTTATACTTGATACTCAATATGACTAACTTTATGTGTTACGTGGTTACGTAGACATAACTCCTTAAGCTAAGCTCGATGTAACTCATACAAAAACTTTTAACGTAGGTTTACGTTACTTAAACTTTAAGCGTGTGTGTCTCGGAATCGAAATCGGAATCAAATCATTAAATGAATCCTAATACCAAGAAAACACTTAATGAACTTGCCTAAGTTCATCTCAAAACAAATCATAAACTTTCAACTAACGAAAATGCTTAACGATGGAACAAATGAAAAACGAAAAGTTGCTGAAACTGCCCCAAATGCGCCGCATAAAGGCCTTATGCGCCACATTCTGGGTGCAGACCAGCAATCTTTGTAAACTTTTAAAAACTCATCTAAACGGACCCAAACCAAAAACTCCGGTTTTAAACATGACATAAAGCTTTTTGGGTCCAGTAAACTCATTCAAAAACACCCCTACAAAGCCTTTTTGGCTCACCAAACACAAACACACCAAACACACACACTTACACTCTCTAACTCACTCTCTCCCTCTCTCAACAAACACTCTCTCCAAAATCTCTATTTACACTTTCATGTATAGAGCATAAACAACAAAAATCACAGCAAAATCACCATAATAATCACACCAAAATCGGTCATAATCAAGAGGAAAGCAAGTAATCTTCATTTGGGTCAAGGAAAAACGGTTTCTAGCATTTTTGGGGCTAAAATCACCAAAGGAACTCTTCAACCTTCATCAAATCATCTTCCATTTGGTATAACTCTTTTAAATCTTCTGTTTTTACAAGAATAGTTCATTGCATGTGTGATCAAACTCTTAAAAACAAGTTTTTATAAAGTTTTAAGGAGATTTACATAATAAAACGGGTTTTTATGAAATGGATGTTTAGATCTTTGATTTTGTTGTTAAAGATCCAAGAAAAACTGTAAACTATCAAGTATTTTGATGTTTTAACTATTGCATGTCGAAATCTACCACCAAATAACGATTTTGACCACAAAAACGATTTTGGTCATAAAGCTGACTTCCATGTGAATGATTTTGGTCATAAAGTTGACTTCGGCGCATCCCATGTGAATGCGGCGCATCCCATGTGCAGATTTCTGAAAAATTGTAATTTTCGGTATAAGACGCGATCTTGAGCTTATTACTTAAAACCATATTATAGAACCTGTAATAAGCTTAGACTTGAGTATAAAGTGACTATTTGGACATGTTAACATATTAATATGATTAATGAATTAGCATATTTAGTGTTATAAAAATTGTAAGCGGGAAAGTGTAAAAAAAAAAAATTGGATTTAGAACTATAGCGCGGAAGCGCTGCCCGATTTTTGTAAAACTAATTACAAACACTTATAACATAAGCGTTTCGTTTACTAACGATTGTATGAACTAATAAACAAGGTTATTTACGCCAAAACTTGGTATAAAATAGGATTCCGGTGATTCCGAGCACCTTCGAGCAATTCCGAGCACGCTAGAAATCTTCGCAAACAGTGAGTTACAAACCCCTACTTTTAAACGCTTTCAAATACATTTTGGGGTGAAATGCGAGTCTTAGGCTTGAACTTTATGTTAAGCTGAAACATACTTGAATGCTAAACGAAAACTATTTGACACTCGAAAACTATTGAGAAACGCTTTGATACTCGAATACTTTTGTGAAACGCTTTGATACTCGAAAACTATTGAGAAACGCTTTGATACTCGAAAACTATCGTGAAACGCTTTGATACTCGAATACTATAATGAAAACGATTTGAAACTCGAATGCTATTACGAAAACACTTATGTATTTTGAATGCTACTATGAAATGCTTTGATATTTTGAATACTAAAACGAATGACTATTTTGCCGGCATTGTTGAGGGTTTTGCCAACAATGCCGAGGATACGAAAGCTATATTTGCCAATGACTAAAACAATCGATCGTCATGTTGCGGACTTTGTACAACATGGACGTGAGAAACCACTAAAATTCCCGACACTACCAAGGACATTAGTTGCTATTAATCCCTTTGGAAAGGACCGTTAGTAGATATGGATAGCGCTATTAGGGTAGATTGACCCTCACCACAACGACTTATAACGATGGTGCATAATACTAAATGGGTAGGCTTTAGGCTTAGCAACGATCATTGGGCAATACATAGGATTATCACATAGTCGCGCTATGTGGTCAATGCCTACGAACACGAATACTATACTTACGCATTGCTATGCGTCAACATTTTGAATACTATATTTTACGCATGATTATGCGACAACTATTTGAATGCTATACTTTACGCCATTTTTTATGTGCGTCAAAAACTTGAATGCTTTTACTTAAACTTGTAGCTCACTAACTACGTCTCCCGTAGTTAACACTTGACTCGTATTTTCAGGAAATGAGAAAGCTTTGGAGACGATACTTATGCTTAGGGCTGATGACTTCAAGAATGGGAAGGGGTTCGGGTGGCTTGGCTATGAACACTTATCTTGTATTTTGGATATGTAAACGATGTTTTAAACACTTGTAAACCTTTGAGGTTATGTTTCTTTTAATACAACTTGGTGTGGAATTATAAACTTGTGTATCGAATGCTATTGCTCTTCACATCCTGTGTTCCGCTTTAGCGGGGTGTGACACGGAAGCGTTTTAGTTACCAAAATGCCGATTAGTTAGTATTCTCGTATAATAAGTTAGGGTGTTTATGCCTTTGATTATTTATTAAGATTAACGTTATTAATATTACAAAGTTGGTCCTTTCTAACGAGTCAAATTCGTTCCTAAGTTGCTATCGTACACGTGCTAAACAACTGGAATAATCAATCGTCGAAAGTCTGCCGGAAAACCACACCACCACGCCGTAGAGGGTAGCTACTGCGCCGCAGTGCGGGCTCCGGCAGATTATGCCAAAAACGTCTTTTTCACTTTTTGGAGATTCACAATTGTGACGTCCCATCATTTTTAAATATTTGTATTACCGTATTATTTTACTTTTATTCGCAATTATTTCGACCCTTGTATTTCTCTTTGTATTTACCCACGGTTTATTGATTTTGAGTCGGGTTTATGTGCTTTGTTGATTCGTCCCTTGAGACGTTAGTTTTATATTTACCTAAGTGCCGAATAGTTAGTAATCTCGTGGTATTAAGTTAGGGTGTGTACTCCAAAATTGTCGGTTAACGTATTCTTTATCTTTGACATATCGGCTATTGCTCTTGTTTTCACTTACCGAAATCGTGCGTATCTCGGAATCGGAATTGAAATTTAATCATTAAATGAATCCTAATACCAAGAAATCATATAATGAACTTGCCTAAGTTCATTTAAAAAAGAATCGGAAACTTTCGATGAACGAAAAAGCTTAACGATAACGCGAACGAAAAATCGGAAAATCCTGAAACTGGGATCGGTGCGCAACCCTACCCCTTAGGGACGACGCCCTAAGCCTCAGACCAGATTTTTTTTAGTCTATGACTCATCTTTGCATGTCTTGTGAGGTGGACACCTGTCCTAGACGTGGCAAGACCTGGTGTAGCTCAGAAATGCCTCCTTTTGAGTCATATTCCATCACAACAATCTCATTTGTTAACATATTTTACACCTACAAACACTTTACTCTCTCTCATTTCCAATTCCCATTGCAATCTCTAACTATTTCCTCTAAATTTAAAACTTATTTCCAGAAGTTAGAGAAGATAAAAAAAAAAAGTATCAATTTGAAGAAGTGTCAGGATCGTATTAGTCTATGTAAACTAATATGTTTGCCTTCGTTAAGATCGTGATCTATTGAAGAAGTTCAGCAGCGGATGAACACTTCAATATTACGAGTTATCGAACAATGAATAATGAATAAGAAATAAACAAAAGTATTGCCGAATTATAAGCCTCAATCGTATTAATCTCTTGAATTCTTAATACAACGTGTTTTCTATAATACAAGGATCTATCTATATATAGACCTTGAGGCCGACCTAGATAAACTAGGAAATCTCATCTATCCTTATCTAAACATGAAATAAGGAAACTTTATCTATTTAACAAAAGGAAACATAATCTAATTATAACTCTATAACTTAGATTATACTTGCAAGGCAAGATTTGTCTTCCGTGTCTTGACTTGACTTCTTCCGTATCTTGACTTTTCCCGTAGTAACTTGTAACCAATATCAACATTACCGTAGTAACTGTCTAGCCGTAGTAACTTGTTGAACAGCCGTTCTAACTTGTCTTCCGCAGTAACTCTCAATATCTTCCGTATTAATCATTTGAGTTACTATTCTTGTTTGTTAAGTGAGTTGTTCATGGTTAAACTATTTTAGCTAAGTTATAACCCAACAATCTCCCCCTAACCTTGAACTTTTATGGAACATCAACAGTACTAACTTTTTACAAAACAGTACTAACTATTGTATGTTAATTACAACTACTTGTTTTGCCAGTCAGACTTTCCCTTGGATTTTTCTTCTATGCGTTGACACAAGATTCTCCAAATGAGTTCATGAGCTAGTCTTGAGTCTTGAGGTCCATTCAGTTTTAACTCAACCATCTCATCCAATGTCTTCAAAGAATGTGGGTATTTAACATCCACTAAGAAGAATTCTCTTGCTCCATGTCTTCTTATAATGGAGTATGTTCCACTTCTTTCATATATGTACCAATTAAGAATAGGATTGTTTGGTCCTTCCTTCTTGAAGACTGAACTCTTTTTCTTGTAATCAGGTTCAAATAGTCCGCATAAAATGTCCATTGCCAGATCAATTCCTGGTACTCCTCTTTGATTAGAGTATTTTGACTTGCCTATATTGTACATTCTTTCCAGGTCTTCTCTGTCAAAGACTCTAATGGCATCATAAAAGGCATGAAGTATCTTTCTTGATTTATCTTGTCTGGTCACTTCATACTCAGTCTTGTTGTCCCCTCCAATATACTTCCAATCAATGATAACTGGAAGTTTCACAGCCAATGGAGTAAACTTCAAACCTTCAACGTGATTGATGTATGCAGAATAGTCTCCCTCTTGAGTAGTACTAGGAGGGTCTTGTTCCATATCTTCAGGTTCTGGTTTGACATCCATAAATGAAATATATTGGCTTTCTTGAGAAGCAGCAGCAGCATCACCCATCTTTTGTCTTTTAGATGGAGGAACTGGAATCCTTTTTGATGACAGCTTCCTTCTTTTAGGCTTCTCTTCTGACTTCTTTACTTCAGGAACAGGTTCAGGTTGAATGAACACTTTCCTTCCAGTTTTCAGGGCAGCTTCAAGAGCTTTTTCAGCATCTTTCTTCTTCTTCTCTTGTATCTTGGCAAGAGCAGCTTCCCTGTTTGTTTCCTTTTGTCTCTCTTCCTTCACAAGGTCCAACATATTAGTAAGCTTCATAGGGCCTAAGGATCTGCCACTGTATCCTTTGCTTCTTAGGTACTTAGAGTACTTCTCCCTATCTTCAGCTAACTTAATTTGAGTATACTTGGACACTTTCTTCTTCTCAGGCTTGGCTTTGACTTTTGATCGTTTGAGAGCAGCTTCATCTTCTTCCAGAGTTTGCATTCCATACTCGAAATCTGCTCTAACTTGGCCTTGAGAACAAAGTCTTTGAAGGAGTTCTTCATTATACATCTCCTTTGCTGTGATTGCATCCTCTGCAGCAATCTTCTCCAATCTTTCTCTTTCTTCTGGAGTTGGAGCTGTATTCAGTCTAGCATGGAGCTCATCTTCTTGAGCTATCTTCTTTTTCCTTGCTCTTTCCTCTTCTTCTTTCTCAGCAGCCAATCTGTTTAACAGCTCTGCTTGTTCATGCTCTTTTCTGAGCATTTCAATCTCCTCAGCTGTCATACCTTGAAAATTAAAGGCTTCCTCCTTGCTCTTTTCTTCTTCAGTCTTTGATTTCTCCACAGCAATGGATTTTCCTTTTCCTTTCTCTTTTTCAGCATCAAGGTCAACCATTTGTACTTTATTCTTCTTCTTATCCACTGTGTCATAGCCAACTCTACCTGTAGGAACAGAAGTAGATACAGAAGTATGAACTCTTAAAGAGGTTTGTAAAGGTTGTTCACCCTGAGCAGCTGAAGCTCTCTGTTTTGCAACAAGTTCAGCTAACATCTTCTTTCTTTCTTCTTCTGCTTTCTCCTCTTTGATCTTAAGCAGCTGTGATGCTATAGTGTCTTCATCAGCCATCACACTTATTCTTGACATTTCTGTTCTTATAAGAACATTTGCAGCTTCTTGTTGATCAATAGTGGAAGGAGTCTCTGTTACAGTGGTGGAAGGAGTTGTAGCTTCAGATTGGATTGCTTGAAAAGAAGTTGAAGCTTGATCGAACGTGGGAGGAATGGTTGTGAACAGGTAGGAATGATCTTCCTCTGCATCCTCTGTTCTTGGACTGGTGACCATGGGGTCCGTATTAACTGGCTCCGTAGTAACTGGGCTAATTACCATTGGGTCCGTAGCAACTGGATCCGTAGTAACTGAGTCCGCAGTAACTGGGCTTGTCACCATAGGATCAGTAGTAACTTGATCCGCAGCAATCGAGTCCGCAGCAACCATTTCAGTATCAACTTGATCCGCAGCAAGTGTCACATTTGGTGAAGTTCCATCTTCCATCTCGTCTATTGTTTCTTCAACCATTTGCTTCACTTCTTTCTGTTGCTCCCCCTCAAGTTGAGTGTCAACCTCCATCTTTTCACCTTCTTCATCTACCATCATATCAGCATCAAAATCTGTCTCCCCCTCAAAAGTACTACCTGTCTCCATTTGTTCATCTTGATTGGAGGTGGCAGTAATGACAGTATCTGTGCTTCCTTTGTCTTCATCACCTTTGCTCTCTCCAGATGATAACACATTTATTTCTTTCTCCCCCTTGTTGTCATCTGCTGGGGAGTCATCTGAAGAGGATGAGCTGGATGGTTTTGGTGAAGTTCCAGCATCTAGTGTGGTGATTCTTTTGGGCAGTAACTGGGCTGATATCAATGCTTGTTGTGCCAGTACCTGTTGCACCAAAGAAGTTAGAGAAGACAGCATCTCTTCTTGTTTTTCCACCCTCACCATTAGAGATTGGTACATGTCCATCAATTCCTTAAACTGACCACCACTACCCTCACCCCTTTCCTGTTGGGTACCAACAGGTGGAAGATCATAGGGAATAGAGAAACTCTCCTGCCTAGCAGAAGCATGAATCTCTCCCATGGTCTCTTGGGGCCAGGGACCACCTTCCCAGTCTGAGAACAAGTCCTCAGCCAGGGATGGTGTTGCCGTAGTTTGGGTCTTAGATATGTTGATACTGTCCTGAGCTCTACTATGAGAAGTAGAAGCTGCAGTAGTATCAGCCCTCCCTACATGGTCTCCCCCCTCCTTATGGACCACCTCAGTGAACAAGGGGGTGTGTTCAAGGTTTTCCCCTAATGTGTGTAACAATCCTGAAGATGTTTCAGGGATTGCTTTTGCAGTAGTAGTATGGGGGATGGTTTTAGACACAAGAGGCTGAGTAACCCTCTTGAATCTCTTAGAAGCAGCTTTGGGGGGTTTGTGAGGTGCTGAAACTGTGGGTTTAGTCACTTTAGCAGTAGTGACTGAAGCAGTAGCAACTGGAGTAGAACTCACAGTAGCAACTGGAGGTACAGGGGCAGTAGTAACTGCCGTAGTAACCTCAGGGATTCCACCTACAGTACTGGCTACAGATATGGCACTAGTGCCCACAGATATTGCCGTAGTACTGATGGTGGCAGCTGGGGGTTGGGACAGAGGTAGAGTTACTTGTCCTGCAGCTGTGGGAATCGTGACCACCAACATTTTTGAGAATAATGGTGTCACATGAGATGGACCACCCTTGTTAACTTGTCTCATATTAGTGAAAACCTTCTTTGAATGAGCATGTGATTTTAAAAGATTTTCAGATCTTGGAAGATCATTATGGACACAGTTAATAAAATGTTGAAGAAATCGTTGATACATTAAAAATTTATTTTGTGGGTTCTCGATATTCTTTCTCATTGAGTCAAAAATCATGTAGGAAAAATTGTAAGTTCTTCCTGTAGCCAAACACACCATAGCGTTGGCTAAAGTAGAGCTCCCTTCATGCCATCCTGTTCTTTTGGGGGACATACATTGTTGCAAAGTATGCAACATGTATTTCCATTGAGGAGAGAATTTTGATTTTAAAAATGTTGAAATATTTAAATCCCCCTCATAACCCATGTTTGTAAAAGTGTTTACCAGGAGGTCATAAGGTACTCTTAGTATACCTGTGTTGTCTTGAAGGTTCAGATGTTGTTTGAGAGAAGACTCTGAAACCTTGATTGCTTTGCCCTTTACCATAGCAATGATGGCAGCCTCTGTGTCATGTAGAGTAGCAGACGTCCAGAAATCCCTAATGTGGGATTCATTAATATCGGGATTGATGGTTAACGCCGTCTTGATCTTCGATTGATCAAAGAAATCGATTATTTGGTGGAAATCGGCGTTGTCGGCAGTCTTTTCCAAGCAAGCCACCATGTTGTAAGTTTTGAATAATTGCAATTGTTCCGCCATTGTTGATTCAGTTGATTGATTATTGCAGTGATGAACAAGAATGTAAATGGTTAGTCACAACGATAAAGAAAATCAATTGATTTTTAGTTCTAACGGTAACTTTTACTTGGAAGATTTAGGGGTTTTTACAAACGGTAAGTTTCAAACGGTTAAATTAACCCCCTTTTATACCGAAAAATTGTAACAACTTGACTCCCCTGATTAGACGCGGGTAATGATTTAAAAGTGACGGTCCAATTAAAAATTTCCACGTGTCACGAGTAGCTGTGCCTCGCGCCTGAATTTTAAAAATTAGGTCCAATCAGTTCTTGCCACGTGTTAAAGATGTGTTATAGGGACTTGACACGTGTAAAGGTGGGTTACAAGTTGTGTTTCGACTTGTCAAATTATCATTAATTAGGGTATTCTTATCTCTTAAGAAACCTTTATAATATGATAATCTGCAGTATTAACAAAGGGTCCGTAGTAAGTTGGTTAACGGGGCCGTAGTAATGGTTCATGGGCCGTATTAACTGGACTGTCCGTAGTAACTTGAGTTACTGGCAGTATTAAACCAGAGGTCCGTAGTAACACATTATTCGTCCGTATTAACCATTCCGTTCAAATTTATTGACATAGGGCAGTAGTAGTTAAACCTTCCCTTAGTCCTAACAATTTGTTCGTACTAATCATACTTTGGACACAATTTGCCTTTACTATTAATGTTGCAGCAGTAACATAGTACAGTACTAGAGAGTAAGGTACTTGATTTTCATCATAAGGTTACTACTGCTTTTTGAAGGGACTTGCTTTAAACAAAATAGAAATACTGAGAGAAAAGTATATGAGTTATTCATCCGTATTGATCATTCCAATGCTCGTAATCAGAAAAGTGAATCTCCCCACATCGAACGCTTTGGTGAGAAGGTCAGCAAGTTGATTGTCAGTATGAATCTTCTCAACATGGATTAGTTTCTTCTCGTTGCAATCTCTTATAAAGTGATAGCGTATCTCTATATGTTTTGTTTTGGAGTGTTTGACTGGATTGTTGATGATGCTTATAGTGCTTTGGTTGTCAATAAAGATTGGCGTGTTCATGAAGGAGTAGCCATAGTCCATCATTTGATTTTGAATCCAAAGTACTTGAGCACAACAACTAGCAGCGGCAATGTACTCAGCTTCTGTAGAAGAGGTTGATACCGTTGTTTGCTTCTTGCACTGCCATGACACCAGTCTTGAGCCAATAAATTGGCAACCTCCAGTTGTTGACTTCCTGTCTAAGTTCTCACCTCCATAGTCGCTGTCAGTATAAGCTATTAAGTCAAAGGGAGAGTCTTTAGGATACCATAAACCTAGGTTAGGCTTGCCCTTTAGATATCTAAAGATTCTCTTAACAGCTATGAGGTGTGACATCTTTGGCCTTGTTTGGTATCTTGCGCACACACAAACTCCAAACATGATGTCTGGTCTTGACGCTGTGAGATACATGAGAGATCCTATCATTGATCTATAGTTGTGTATATCCACATCCTCCCCCTCAAGATCAGCCGTCATTTGTTTGTGAGTTTCCACCGGAGTACTTGCAACCTTGGCATCCATTAATCCAAATTTTGTGAGGATGACTTTGACATATTTGGTTTGGCTTATGAGCATCCCATCCGGTTTTTGTTTGACTTGTAGGCCCAAGAAGAAGGTGAGTTCACCCATCGAACTCATCTGAAATTTTGTGTGCATGAGGTCTTCAAATTCTTTGCACAATGAATCCTTGGTGGATCCAAATATGATGTCGTCAACATATATTTGAACAAGAAGAATGTCTGAGTGAGACTTCTTGAAAAACAATGTTTTGTCAATGGTGCCCCGTTGAAAGTTGTTCTGAAGAAGGTAGTCTGAAAGTGTGTCATACCATGCTCGTGGTGCTTGATGTAGCCCATAGAGAGCTTTGATCAACTTGTAAACCTTGTGAGGATGTTGAGGGTCCTCAAATCCAGGAGGTTGTTTGACATACACCTCTTCTTCAATAACACCATATAAAAATGCACTCTTGACGTCCATCTGATAGACCTTAAATCCCATGAACGAAGCAAATGCTAGAAATAATCGGATTGCTTCTATTCTAGCCACTGGAGCAAATACTTCTTCATAGTCGATACCCTCTTCTTGTGTATAGCCTTGTGCTACCAGGCGTGCTTTATTTTTAACCACAATGCCACGTTCATCTTTCTTGTTTCTGAAGATCCAGCGTGTGCCAATCACCTTTTTACCATATGGAACCTCAACTAGTACCCATACTCCTTGTATTTTGAATTGGAGTAGCTCTGCCTGACATGCCTCAATCCAATGTGGATCTAGAAGTGCCTCTTGTATTCTCTTAGGCTCCATTTGAGAGAGAAAGCAAGCGAATAGACATGTGTTGATTAGAGCAGTCTGAGAATCCTTGTTGGTCTTGGTGTGACTTCTAGTGGCTATTGAGAAGTCAAGTTCACCAATAATTTGTGAAGGTGGATGATTCTTGGCAACACGTGAAGATGGGATCTTCTCAAGACGTAGTTCTACACCCAGATTTGTATCATTCATATCTGGCATCTCATTGGTAGGAGTATATGCATGGAATGGAGGAGTAGAAAATGAAGGATTAGTGGCTGAAGTAGGAATATCAGTCGGGTAAGGCTCAAAGTCTTCATAGACTATTTGTTCAACTCCATTTTCATCTTCTTCAATGAGATGTGGCATACCATCAGGGCGTGTTGTATACCCCGTAGTGATTGGTGATTTTGGTGATACTGCTTCGTCCTCCTTCATAGAGTTGTCATCATTATGAGGTGCATCTTGTTCCTCTGAGGAGATGGTGTCAGGGATTGAAATCGGATCTTCCAAAGTGACTGGAAGATTTATGTATTCCATTACATCCAAACGAGCAGTACCTGTGATGGGAGCCGCAGCAACTGGCTCCGTAGTTGGTTTAGCAGTAGGAATAGAGCTAGCCGCAGTAACCTTGTCCGTAGTAACTGGTGTTGAGTGAAACTCAAAGTTTGAGTTTAAGGATTTGGTCAAGGCATCCAAATCAAACACCCAGTCTGGTCCATGGCCCTTCTTGGTGTAAGTGTGTTCATTGAAGGTCACATTGGAGCTCTCCTCGATAATCTTTGATTTGTGATTGTAGACTCGATAAGCTTTACTTTGAGATGAGTAACCAACAAATGTGCCTTCATCAGCTTTGCTATCAAACTTTCCAAGATAGTCCTTAGAGTTTAGAACTGTGCATGGACATCCAAAGGCGCGTAGGAAACTTATCATAGGTTGTCTCTTGTGGATAAGCTCATATGGAGTTTTGTTGTGTGCCTTGACTAGTAGGACCCTATTCTGAACATAGCAGGCAGTGTTAACTGCTTCTGCCCAGAAAAACATGGGAAGATTGGAGTCAGCCAACATACTTCGTGCTGCTTCAATCAATGTCCTGTTCCTTCTTTCAGCAACTCCATTCTGTTGAGGAGTCCTAGCCGCGCTGAATTGCCTCTCTATTCCTTTCTTGTCGCAGAAGTCATTCATCACTTGGTTCTTGAACTCTGTGCCGTTGTCACATCGAATTTTCTTAATCTTCAGGTTGAGTTGGTGTTCAACTTTGGTGACAAACGTGATGAGGAGCTGACTTGTTCATCTTTGGTTCCAAGAAAGTATACCCATGTATATCTTGAAAAGTCATC